>QRFJ01000443.1:345089-444558 GCA_006176705.1 Cocos nucifera | reverse complement strand
ATTAGTATCGAAAGTTAAATTTGATTCAGCAATATGAATGGGTTCGTATTGGGGCTTCTAAGCCCAGTTAAAATAATTAGTCTAAAACTGATCCAAATCAGGTATAGTGCTTCTACTGTTAGAAGCTCGATCATAGGAAGAAGAATTATCTTGCTTTTCTTGATCATAATAGGCTGAACAAGAGAAAAAGTAAGAGTTGCTCATTAAGGATGTTATATGATAACACCTTAAAATTTTTCTATATGTAATTCTACTACCTAGGTATTAGATACCGATGGTCTTATGCAATTTATTGTAAGCACTATTGAAAAGTGGAATGTTTGAAAATGGTGAGAGATACCTAAATGTTAGGAATGGAAGTTCTGTTCCAATTCTAGCTTTAGGAATTATCAAGCTTATTTTCAAAAGATGTCATTTTGAGTGATTGTCACCATTGTCCATCATTTATGATAAATGAGATCTTTGTTGGCATTTTGGTCACCGATGGTTGTCATTTATCAATAAACAAGATTGTTGTGATATTATTATGAATAATAGTACAATAATACATGGATAATAAAAATAATATTTAACATCTATATAGTCTGTTAAGTGTAATGTACATATTTAATAAATACCCAAGTTAGATTATGTCATGGATGTTTATAGGCTTAGTCATCTTAACAAGAACAAGATAAACATGTTAGCTTAAGAGAAAAACCACGACATCAATAATTGTGAATCATTGATAGCCTGTGAATCTTGTCTACTTGAGAAGATAACAAAGTCACCTTTTACTGGAAAAGATGAAGGAGCTGATAAACTTCTTGAAGGGAAATCCTGATTTTTCGATCCAGGTTCGTTCAGATCTGATCAGATCAAGAGATATATTTCAAATTATCTCTTTTGATCTGTATCAGATCTGAGATATTTTAGATCTGATTAATATTATTTTAATAAATAAAATAAATAAAGATAAAATAAATCAAATTTAATTTACCTAATTTGGGTAATCCTATTACCCTGTTGATGATCCTATATGCAGCGGAAGGTTCTGGATCTAGCCATGCAAGCGCCTGGCCTCTACCGATATCCACTCAGACTGGATCTGAAGATCCTCTTCTTCTCTATCATGTCTCCAAAAATCAGATCTAGATCTGATCTGGAGGATCTATAAAACTCCTTTTGAAGATCAGCAGTCGTCCTTTGCAGCAGCGCAGCCTTCTTGCTTTTGATCGCCTTTCACTTGCTTGAATCACACTAGCAAAAATCCAAAACTCCTTTTGGACGTGGAGAGCAAGGGGAGAAGGTGGTTTGGCATGGAGAAGGAGGGGAGAGGCAGCCTTGGGGCGTATGGAAACTCTTAGCTTCAATCTCATGTCAATCTAAGTTGGGTACAGGGTCTTATTTATAGACTAGCTGTGATCCAACTCCTCTTCTTCCCAACCAATCACAACTCTTTGTGAAATCAGATCTAAATCTGATTGGTGGGAATAGAGTCCCTTGGATTCCTCCTTAGAGGGCGCCTAAGACCGGTCAAAGTTGGTTCTCAGAAGAACTCTAATTGAAATCCAAAAAGGAGATGGAGTCCTTGTCCAACAAGGACTCCTAGGCGCCTCCAACTTGGGCACACACCTAGGGTGGCGTGCACCCTCCTCCTTGCCAGGTTTTGGCAAGGGGACAGGCCCCCACCAGCTCTCCAATAGGTGCATGACATATGGTCAAAAGTCAAAGTGTCAATGGTTAACGTTTGACCAGTCAAAGGTAGACTTTTGACCAAAGTCAAAGAACAAGAAATGGTAGGTGACCAAAAATGGCAGGTAATGTCTTACAAAATAAGACAACCTTTTCTGACTTGGACAACCTCCAATCAGACCATATGAAGGCCTCTGATTGAGCACAAACTTCTTTGGCTCAGACAGGACAACTTATTTATGATAGAAAAAGAAGAACGTTAGGTTCAATCGAGTGCTAGCATGATTTTCTTGAACCTAATTGAATCTCATTCAGATCAATTGAACTAGATAAGTTCAATTGATGATCACCAGATTCAAACCCTTATTTGTGTGACCCAGTTAGATTCAGTTCTGTATGGTAATGGAATATGTCATGATCTCTATCATCGACATCATCGAAACTTCTTTTGATGGATCAGAACTCTTCTAATTCGAACAGCTAGAATGAATTGATCATCTAAAATCATTCTAATTGCTCCAAAAATCCACCAGTGACACCTAGCAGTATATGGTTGGCAACCCATCAGAGCTGAATGCGAACCTCTTGGTGCAGCTACCTGTGTGATTCAGTTCTTTCTATCTTGAGCCCCCGATCAGATTAGGGTTAAGGTAAACTCGTCAAACCCTAGTTTTTGTCATATGATGTAATCATTCGATTCGAGTCCAATGTGAAAATCTAAAAATAGAAACTCTTTCTATTATTTCACTCTGCCATGGCCATGGGCTTTCTGGACTTGATTCTCATGATTATCATAGGGCTGCTCCTCTACCACCGAGGTAGATAGATTCCATCTTGATGCCATCCAGTTACTACAATGAACATGCTATAGCCAACATACACCTCAGAATTCCATATGGCTAGGAGACCGAGTAATGGTGTAGTCAAACTATAACACCCTCAAGGTGAACTACCGATGCACCTCAGGTCAAAGAACTAAACACACTACTGCAGCATTGAGTCAGTCATTGACGAGAAGGTAGACTCCCTAATGACTACTCGAGGTGGTCACGCTCAGTGTCCTCGTTCTCTAACGAGTACCTGTACTCTCGCTCCGGTGTCTCCACACCGTAGACTCAAAACTCATCTACTAAAGAGAAGCGATTGTACACCAACCTTTCAGATCAATCACCATCCTCATGATGATCCTATGATCGGGAGCAATTTATGAGTTAATAATGATTATTTATGTCTTAAATTTTCAACTCTTGAAAATATGAATTATCATTACTATTAACTCAAAGGATGTATCACAAATACTAAATACACATATGTGATAGAAAATAACCCATTTATTGATTTTAGTCAAAATTATAATTTTGCCCCTAGAAGTATATTACAAGTGTCAGCCAATTCTGACTTTTAGGGCACATATATCTAACAATCTCCCACTTGTCCTAAAGCCAATTGGCTATAAGTCTAAGTCTCATCTTCTCAAGGTGGGCTTCGAACTTCTGCTGGCCCAACGGCTTTGTAAGTGGGTCTGCTACATTATCTGCGGAGTCGACTCTCTTGACCTCGATGTAACCCTTCTCGAGGTTATCGCTGATGAGGTGGTATCGCCGCTTGCTTGGAACTCTTCCAACTGACAGCACCATCATTGCACACAAATAGACTCCCAGATGTCGACTTTCGATCATCTATATCGGATATGAAATTCGAGTCTATGTATCCCTGGAATTGGAGTTCTCCATTACCAAAGACCAACATTATATCCTTAGTTCTTCTCAAGTACTTAAGGATACATTTCATAGAAGTCCAGTGTTCTTCACCTGGATTTGACTGATATCTGCTTGTGACACTCACAGCATGGGCTATATCAGATCGTGTACATAGCATGGCATACATGAGGCTCCCTATTGCAGAAGCATAAGGGATCTTGCTCATGCATTCTATTTCCTCAAGTGTGCTAGGGCCACATCTTCTTTGAAAAGATGAATACCATGTCTGAAGGGTATTAATCCCTCTTAGAGTTTTCCATACTAAACCTCTTTAGTACTTTCCTTCTATGTACATCTTTCTGTGAAAGTCCTAGCATCCTATTCGATCTATCCCTATAGACCTTAATTCCTAGAATAAAGGATGCTTCACCTAGATCTTTCATGGAGAATTCTTTGGACAACCGTATTTTGACTCGTCGTCAACATGGGAATAATCATTTCCAATAAGGAGGATGTCATTCCACATACAATACGAGGAAGACAACAGCGCTCCCACTGACCTTTTTGAAAAACACACGGTTCCTCTTCATTTTTTATGAAATCAACTTTTTGATCACATCATTGAAACGAGTGTTCCAGCTCCGAGATGCTTGCTTAAGTCCATATATGGACACTTTGCAGCTTGCAAACCTTGTGATCAGTAATCACTGGATGTGAAACCTAATGGCTGTTCCATATAGATATCTTCCTCAAGATATCCATTTAGGAATGCCGTTTTCACGTCCATTTGCCATATTTTATAATCGAAATAGACTGCAACGGCAAGCAATGTGCGGATGGATTTTAGCATAGCCACTGGGGAAAGGTATCCTGATAGTCAATGCCTTCGCGTTGACTATAACCTTTTGCCACTAGTCTAGCCTTGAATGTCTCCACATTCTCATCTGCACCAATCTTTCTCTTGAAGATCTATTTACATCCAATAGGTACTATACCTTCTGGTGGATCTACCAAGGTCCATACTTAGTTTGAGTGCATCGAGTCAATTTCTGACTGCATTGCCTCAAGCCATTTCTTGGAGTCGATATCTGATATCGCCTCGTTGTAGGTTTTAGGATCATCACCATGAGCACCATTACCTACGAGGAATATTTTCTCTACTTTCTCTGAAATAATACCTAAGTATCTTTCAGAGGGACGGAAAACTCTTTTCGATCTACGAGGTGGAAGAGGTAGTGTTCTTATTGGCTCAAACTGATTTGGTTCCAATTGGTCCTTAGCTCGTTCCGCTTGTGAGACTTTCTCATCAAGCTTGATCTATTTTCCAATGCCGCTGTCTTGAATAAACTGTTTTTCAAGAAAGATGGCATGTCGACTCACAATCATATTGTGGTCTTCTGGAATGTAGAAATAGTATCCTAATAACATCTTTAGGATATCCTATGAATCGAGCTCTAAAGGGATCTAAACTCTAACTTGTCCTTATTTGTTGTTTTTTTTGACATGAGCCGGACAACCCCAAATTCTGAGATGACTTCAGACTTGGTTTTCTTACCGTGCCATATCTTATACGGTGTGGTAGGAACGGTTTTAGAGGGAATCCTATTCAGTAGATAGATTGAAGTTAACAATGAGTATTCCCAAAGAAAATCAGGGAGGTCTGTGAAGCTCATCATGGATCGAACCATATCCAATAGAGTCCGATTTCTCCATTCTGAAACTCCGTTGAGTTGAGGTGTTCCTGGTGGAGTCCATTGAGAGACTATGCCATTTTTCTTTAGATAGTCTAGGAATTTTCGACTAAGGTATTCACCTCCTCGATCTGATCGAAGAACCTTAATGAGTTTTTCTGTTTGTTTTTCTACTTCAAGTCTGAATTCTTTGAACTTTTCAAAAGCTTCAGACTTGTGTCTCATAAGATACACATACCCATACCTAGACAGATCATCGGTAAAGATAATGAAGTAGACAAAATTGCCTCTAGTCGGCACATCAAATGGGCCGCACATATCAGTATGTACTAGGGCAAGGAGATCTGTGGCCCTTTCTCCATGTCCTACAAAAGGGAGTTTAGTCATTTTGCCCTGAAGACAAGATTCACAAGTTGGATATGACTCGGAAGTCAATGGACTCAATAGCCTATTTTTCTCTAATTTGTTGATCCTATCTTCTGCTATATGACCTAGTCTCAGGTGCCATAGATATCTGTCATTTTAGACTATCCCTAAAGGTCGTTTGGCATTCATATTTTGCTCGGAATAACGAGGCATACCTCCACGAAGGACCTTCCTTCTTGTTCTTCAGGATGGCCAGGTAAGTGAGGCAGTTCCGCTTCCAATGGCCGTCGCTGTTGTAATATGAAATATTTTTTTCTTTTGCCATCGGCCTTTTTCTTCGACTCTGCCTTCTTCTTCTTTGATCCTTCCATCTTTTGCTTTTTCACAGATTTCTTTTTCTTTTCATAAGACTTTCTTTTGGAAGAAGTCCGTTCCATAGCAAGAACTGAGCCTTTAGAACCTTTCATAGAAAGCTCAGCGGTAACCAGCATATTCATTAATTTGGCCAAGAAATTCTGAAGTTTATGCATGTGGTAATTCATGATGAATTGCCCATATGCATCAGTCAAGGATTGCAGAATAATATCGTTCTATAGGTCCAAGTCCAACTTCACATCGAGCTTCTCAAGATCTTCCATGTCCTTGATCATTGTTAGACAGTGATCTTGGACTGACTGCCCATCACGCATCTTAGCCTTAAAAAGTCATTTCGTAACTTGTATATTTGGCTGCGTGACCTCTGTTCACCAAACATCTCCTACAGGTGAGCACAACATTTTGGCATGCAGTCCCGATATCCTCATGTTGGCGCTGGAGCTCATCAGACATCGAGCCCAACATGTAATATCTGGCCTTATTATCTTCGTCTATCCATTTTTCCAGAGACGCTCTCTGTTCAACAGATGGACGGGCTGGTAAGGTGGGAGGATCCTGATCCAAAAATATGGGTTAACTTCTCAGAACCACAAAACAATTTTGTAGTTCTGCCAATCTTTAATAATTAGGTTTCGGTCAGTCTATGTGTGTCCAGGGATACGTGCCAATGGGTTGGACGCACGATATTTTTCTTGTAGAGAGTCAAAGTTCTAGTTAGATATTGTAATTTTGACTTGACCAAATTTGTTTAAAATTTTATTTTTAAACACAATTAGCTTCCACTATTTTCTCGGATCCCTACACTCCCTCTATAGAGATGCGAAAATCTCCATGATTAATGATTTCTAGTGGATGGTGCGGTCTCACCAACTGACTCATCACCTCACCTAACAGTTATTGGTGATGGGTTAGCCAATGAGTGAACAACTCTTGTTCAATGATTCTCTAATCATGGTGCACCCAAACTTGGTCTCTAATTCATAAATCTCACCATATCCGAAATATTGATCCACTCCTTAGTTAAGTCAGACCCACCATTTGCATAGACTGGGTTCATAATTGAGTCTCTCACCGTATCCGAAATATTGAGCCAAACTCATCCCCAGCCCATAGCATCCAATGCCTAATAGACATGGTTGCGTCTTTCTGGTGCAACTGAGCCACTGTATCCAGTCGAGAACAATCAACCCCGAGAAGGGCCCGCATATCTACAATGGTGGAAGACCTCAGACTTAATCTTTTTCTTAGGGAGAATTGATTCAGGTCTCATTAAAACTAGACTTGGCTTAGTCATAAACAATTATGACTAACCCAGTGGCAATGGGTTAGCTCGGATTATTGACCACCTCAGATCAAAAACTGTGTCAACAGATATGGCCAGGTAAGTGAGACCCGGTGGAAGGAATATGCATTAACTCAATACAAGAACGCATTCAGGTCGAGTAGCTCTTAATTAAAAATCAGTCGGTCGTATGTGCCAAACTTACCTTAGACACGAAATTGTTGAGTCAGAACCAATTAGGTTAGCCTACAATCCAGACTCTAACCTCTGAGTTCTAATTTAGGTCTTGCTTGATGTGACTCGATCTTGACCCAGACTTAATCCTATTAGGCTGGTCAATTTAAAGCATTGTGATCTTGACCCAGACTTAATCCTATTAGGCTGGTCAATTTAAGCATTGTTGATCCCATCTAACCAACTCTTGATTCGGTTTGATCAACCGCTTAGACCTAATTGAGCTACCCAAGCCCGAACCCAGTATTATGAATATGTCTTAGATCTGAAATTCTCAATTTTAGACCTAATTAATATTCCATAAACTTAATTCTTAATTAAGTTGGGTTCATAAACAAAATATGCACAATAAATCCTAGGGTTTCAGGATCTAGGGTTTTGCAGAAAGTAAGTTTTGGGTTTCTGATTAAGGACGAACACGCAGCACCCCTACACGTCATAAGAACACCCCATCGAATGGGAAGAGAGGGCCTTTAAACCCTTCTTCGTTCTTATGACCGGACGGCCAAGAGGAACGCCTTAATCAGGAACATGTAAATCTACAAAACAGTATAGATCTATATCATATATCTCATATACAAAGTTTAGATCTAATCAAGGCATATTTTGCATACATCTCATGTATCATAATCATGCATATTTTTAGATCTAAATTATCTCATAATAATCTAAAAAATTAGATTTAAATTGATCTAATCAAAATAAATTCTAATCTAGACAATTATGTAGAACTATTCTACAACTAGTCTAGTCATGCATCAATCATATCTCATATGATATTTAAAATTAAATAATTTTTATTTGCTGTTTATCAGATGTTATTATAACACTTATAATATCAAAAAATAGTAAATAAGAAGATCTAAAATATGATTTAATCAGATTAAATCAAAGACATGCAAAACTATTCTATAGAACTATTCTATTCTAGAACTAGTCATGCATATCTTCATGTTCTTAGATCCAAATCATTTAATTTTAATTTTTTCTGATTTCAGATCTGATCACATCTCATGTGACATCTAAAATTAATTTATTTTCTAATTAAAATAAAATTAAAATCAGATCTAAATAATTTAGAACCATGGCTCTGATACCAGTTGAAGGGAAATCCTGATTTCCCGGTCCAGGTTCGTCCAGATCTGATCAGATCAAGAGATATATTTCAAAAATTTTCTCTTGATCTCAATCAGATCTTGATATGTTTCAGATCTGATTCTTATTATTTTAATAAATAAAATAAAATAAGATAAATTAAATCAAATTTAATTTACCTGATTTGGGTAATCCTATTACCCTGTAGATGATCCTGATTGCAGCGGAAGGTTCTGGATCTAGCCACGCAAGCGCCTGGCCTCTACCGGTATCCACTCGGGTTGGATCTGGAGATCCTCTTCTTCTCTATCACACCTCCAAAAATTAGATCTGGATCTGATCTGGAGGATCTTCAAAACTCTTTTGAAGATCAGCAGTCGTCCTTTGCAGCAGCGCAGCCTTCTTGCTTTTGATCGCCTTTCTTTGATCTGAATCGCACCAACCAAAGGTCCAAAACTCCTTTTGGACGTGGAGAGCAAGGGGAGAAGAGGTTTGGCATGGAGAAGGAGGGGAGAGGCAGCCTTGGGGCGTGATGGAAACTCTTATCTTCAATCTCATGAATCTGAGGTTGGGTACAGGGTCTTATTTATAGACTAGCTGTGATCCAACTCCTCTTCTTCCCAACCAATCACAACCCTTTGTGAAATCAGATCTAAATCTGATTGGTTGGGAATAGAGTCCCCTGGATTCCTCCTTAGAGGGTGCCTAAGACCAGTCAAAGTTGGTTCTTAGTAGAACTCTAATTGGAATCCAAAAAGGGAGATGGAGTCCTTGTCCAACAAGGACTCCTAGGCGCCTCCAACTTGGGCACACGCCTAGGGTGGCGTGCGCCCTTCTCCTTGCCAGGTTCTGGCAGGGGGACAGGCCCCCACCAGCTCTCCAATAGGTGCATGACATGTGGTCAAAAGTCAAAGTGTCAATGGTCAACGTTTGACCAGTCAAAGGTAGACTTTTGACCAAAGTCAAAGAACAAGAAATGGCAGGTGACCAAAAATGGCAGGTAATGTCTTACAAAATAAGACAACCTTTTCTGACTTGGACAACCTCCAGTCAGACCATATGAAGGCCTCTGATTGAGCACAAACTCCTTTGGCTCAGTCAGGACAACTTATTTATGATAGTAAAAGAAGAACGTTAGGTTCAATCGAGTGCTAGCACGATTTCCTTGAACCTAATTGAATCTCATTCAGATCAATTGAACTAGATCAGTTCAATTGATGATCACCAGATTCAAACCCTTGTTTGTGTGACCCAGTTAGGTTCAGTTCTGTATGGTAATGGGATATGTCATGATCTCTATCATCGACATCATCGAAACTCCTTTCGATGGATCAGAACTCTTCTGATTCGAACAGCTAGAATGATCGATCATCTAAATCATTCTAATTGCTCCCAAAATCCACCAGTGACACCTAGCAGTATATGGTGGCAACCCATCAGAGCTGAATGCGAACCTCTTGGTGCAGCTACCTGTGTGATTAAGTTCTTCTATCTTGAGCCCCGATCAGATTAGGGTTAAGGTAAACTCGTCAAACCCTAGTCTCTGTCATATGATGTAATCATTCGATTCGAGTCCAATGTGAAAATCTAAATAGAAACTCTTTCTATTATTTCACTCTACCATGGCCATGGATTTCTGGACTTGATTCTCATGATCATCATAGGGCTACTCCTCTACCACCGAGGTAGATAGATTCCATCTTGATGCAATCCAGTTCCTACAATGAACATGCTATAGCCAACATACACCTCAGGGTTCCATATGGCTAGGAGACCGAGTAATGGTGTAGTCAAACTATAACACCCTCAAGGTGAACTGCCGATGCATCTCAGGTCAAAGAACCAGACACACTACTGCAGCATCGAGTCAGTCATTGACGAGAAGGTAGACTTCCTAATGACTACTCGAGGTGGTCACGCTCAGTGCCCTCGTTCTCTAACGAGTACCTGTACTCTCGCTCCGGTGTCTCCACACCGTAGACTCAAGACTCATCTACTAAAGAGAAGCAATTGTACACCAACCTTCCAGATCAATCACCATCCTCGTGATGATCCTATGGTCGGGAGTAATTTATGAGTTAATAATGATTATTCATGTCTTAAATTTTCAACTCTTGAAAATATGAATTATCATTATCATTAACTCAAAGATGTATCATAGATACTAAATACACATATGTGATAGAAAATAACCCATTTATTGATTTTAGTCAAAATTATAATTTTGCCCCTAGAAGTGTATTACAAGTGTCAGTCAATTCTGACTTTTAGGGCACATATATCTAACACTTCTAAATCTCATACATAGTGATGCATGTAGACCTATGAACTTAAGTGCTAAAGAAAGATATTAATATTTCATTATAGATGATCTATCTAGGCATGGATGTGTCTGACTTGAATTATTTAAAATATTCAAATAATTTAATAAAAAAATAAAAAAATAAACTGGATAAGATATTAGAACTCTTCAATCAGATCGAGGAGGTGAATACTTATCCAGTAAGTTTGTGACATATCTAGGAGAGAATAGGATTTTCTCTCTGTAGATTTTTTTTTGGAACATAGTATATCAAAAAGAAGAAGTTGAACTTTGTTAGACATTGTTCAATCCATAATAGGATTTACTTGTCTGCCTATTTTAGAGTTGTGCTCTTGTGACCACTAGTTTTACTCTGAATATATACCGAGTAAATCTATTGTAAATCTCCATATGGGATATAGATTGGGCATAGACCTAGACACTTTCACCTTCAAGTTTAGGATTGATCGGCCTATGTCATAAGTTTGCATACAGATAAACTTGGATCACTATGCTGAAGAACATAAGATGTTCATCAGCAGTAAGGCATTCTTTTTGGAAAGAAGTTTCTTAAAGAAGGAACTGATGCCTTCAAATTAAACTTGAAGAAGTTTGACTGATAAAAAAGAACTGACATAATCTAGTAAACCTACAGAATTAGATTTGATCAGATCAAACCTAGAGCCCATTAAAGTAGCATCCCTAAGGAGATTCGGTAAAGTACCACATTGGCCGAACAGATACTTCAATATCTTAGGTCTGGGACGGCGATCTTGTTGAGTTTGATAAGAACAACAAGGATCCGATCATCTATTGGGATGCAATGTAGTGGTCTGACTGTGAGAAGTGACTTGGAGTCACATAATCCAAATTGAAGTTCATGAAAATCAATAGTATGTGGACACTAGATGATTCACCTAAAAAGATAAAATCTATTCGATGTGAATAAATTTTCAAAAAGATCAGAGTAGCACAGACAGGAAGGTAAGACCTGTAAAGCTCGTTCAGCTATTATCTCAGTCTTGGAACATACATTTTGAACGTATGTCTTTGTTATGAACAAAGATAAATTTTGTATTTATAAGTGAGCAAAATATTTTATAGTATTATTTCTTGTGTTGTCTGTAGATAAAATTTTCTTAATCGAGAATGATATTCTAGCATTGCAGAAAATATAAGTTTGGCTGTCATCTATTTTTTGTTCATGTTCAAAATTAGATATGATATACTCACTAATGTAGTGAGTAGATACCAATTTGATCTAAGTATGAACCATTGAAAGATTATATGGACAATTCCTAAGTAATTGGAAAATATTAAGATCCAGTGACTCAAATATGAAAATACTGACTTAAAATATGTGGATATTTTAATTTCATTAGAATAAGATGACAACAAAAAAATGTTGGATCATATCCTAATTACAAGAGCAATCTGCTGGAAAGATTCCATGCAGGACATTATAGTCTATTAAATTAGTGATGTAGAGTACATCATAGCATATTATGCTGCTACGTAAGTTGTATAGTTGCTGAGGTTCATTAGTAGATTGGAAGTGACACCCTCCACCAATAGTCCAGTCCTATCATAGCACTGGAGCTATAGCTCAGGCTAAAGAACCAAAAGACCAACATATTTTGCATCACTATCATCTTTAATTTTAGATTAGGATGACGTCGATCTTTGAAAGATTGATGAAATAAGAAAACTTGACTGATCCATTTGCTAAGAACGCGGAACTAAGGAGTTCTACAAACTCAAGCAGAAGATAGAATATTTGATATCATTCTGATTGGCTTTAGTCCAAGTGGAAGTTGTTGGAAAATGTGTCCAAAAGTCAATCATTTAAGTGGTAGATGATTGGAATTAGTATATGAATTACCTAATAATAATAGTTATTTGGTTGGTTCATCATAGAAGTTCTATCTTTCTTAAATGAACTTCTAAATTATGATGAAGTCTTTAGAACTACAATCAATCGATAAAGAAGAATTTATCAGATGATTCTTAAATTATTCATGATCAAATGATAAGTTATTAATAAGGACGATAACTTATCAAGTATAGATCGCTGTATGCCATATACATTGGTTATCCTCGTAACCAAATAGTATGGAGATACTAGTATGGCATCTTGGTGAGATGTAGGAGTACATCTATACTGAACATAATCGATGTAGCACTCTATTGTCAAGAGTAGTTAGCTAAGACCAATGAGTATAAGTATCCTCCAACCTAAGATCACCATGGTGACTTGCAAGCAACTCTTTATACTTTGGTGCCGGACTATCTATATTTCTAATATATGTTCGAAAGATTTTTGGATACGGTCAAGTACTTATGAAGTCGGTGTGTGAGTCAAGATGGGATTGACCACTCCTAATTAGCTTCAAAAAGAGAATGTCTCATTGTGTTTCAATTTAGCAAAACCTAGGCCTGGATAATCCTCGTGAGGAGTCACGAAATTTACAAAATTTTGAGACACAATAGAGATGACTTGTATAAGTATTTGACAGCATACTTAAAGTCATCTTGAGAATTATTGATCAAAGGGATGAATTATATGATAACCATGGGCCAGGGTTCTAAGAATGTTGCTTTGCATACATTTGACCTATCCGGACATCGAAAATTATTACTAGATGGTTACTTCGATTATACAAGAATTGATTTCTATACTACTGGCTTAGATTTAAATCTATAGGGTCACACACATTAGAGATTATAACTTAATCAAAAGGTTAATCGATGATTGAGAATCATTCTGAGGTCAAACATTCAATGCGATTGATGTTTAACCTAATGCAAGTATTGTAGGAGGATTGATTAGCAATTGGATTGCTAATTAGCTCAATCTGATTGAGCAATCGAGCTAAGATCAAGTTTAATTGAATTAGATTCAATTAAAATTAGTTTGAACTTAATTAAATTAAGTCTAATTGGTTTACTGGATAAGCCAAGAATAGGTGAAAAATAATTCCTAGTTGGACTAGGATTTGAGTGCACCTAATTCCTAATTGACTTAAGATTTAAATCAGATTTAAATATAATTTAAAGCTGACTTGATTAGATTTCTAGTTGGACTAGGAACATCCATAATTAGGCTTGCATTAATCTTATTTTAATTAGATTTAAAATTGGTTTGACCCAGTCAATATATGAGAATCCTAGTTAGACTAGGATTCCTTGTTTCTCCCTTGCGCCATTTTAGAAATTCCATGCCCTTTATTTTTATTTCTAGATTTTTCTATGATTTCCATGCCAATAAGAAGGTCCCCTCACCCTCTTAATCAGATGATTTATTTGATATTTGACTTGGTCAAATATAGGAAAGTTGTTATGATTTGAACTCTATATGATAGAGTCCAAGATCTCTCAAACTCCCACCCTCTCTCTTACGCCAAAATTTTCATGCCCTCTGTATTTTTGTCACCATTTTTTCCTCTCTTTTGTGCATGGTTTTCTAGTCTCCACATACGAAAAATAGGGGAAGGGGCATCCAAGAGTTGGACGCCCCATAGCTTCCTTGTTTGACTAGGTCATTTGACCTAGTCTTCCTTATTTTGTTGTGCCTCCTATTAGATAGGAGAAGGGCATTAAAAATTCAAGTGTTCCATAAAAAAAACAAAGAAAAAAAAAAGAGGAGAATGGCGTGAGGGATGATGGTGCCCAACTTCTTGGAGAAAATCTTTCTATTATGATATCAAAGGTTGATGTCTTAAGGAGACATGGTAAGAGAGAAAATTATCTTCTCTTATGATTTTGTTTAAAAATTTTTATCCTTTATTTTTTATCTATTTTTATATGATAAAAAATCTGAGAGATAGAGAGGATGAGGGTGTGGGGATCTGTGCTCCAAGATGTTGGAGCATTAAGATCATTTTTGGACATGATCTGATCATGTCCTGATGAGAGAAGGAAAAGAGAAGAAGATCTTCTCTTATGGTTTCTTTGAGAATCCTTCTTCTCTATATTTTTGTATGATTTTTTTATAAGAAAAATTAGAGTGTATGAGATCTAAAAACATGAGAAAAGTCTAGGAGAGAAGGTCTTTCCTTGTCCTGGCATAAGGATGTTTTCAGGACATCAATCATTGATTCCCTAAAAAAGAAGATTTATCTTCTTTTAGAACCTTTTCTAATTATTTAATTTCTAATTTTTGGAAAATTCAAAGATTGGATTTCTCTTTTAGTCCTCCTCTTATTCTTCATCTCTTGGAGTGTCCAAGATATTCGAAGAATAATTTTTAAATTAACCATCCGGAGAGATCCACGAGAAGCTAGCACTTTGAGTGGATCTTCTTTCGACGAACCTCCAATTTTGTTGCAGCCTCATGTGAATCATCTGTAGAGATTGGATGTATGTACAGCTCCAAAGACAACAATAAAAATCAATCATGGAGTTTTCGATCCATGCAAGCTAAGAGATTTGATCTTTTCTCTCATCTAGATGTGATATAGGTTTTAGATCTAGAATCATTCTAGATCTAGGATATTGATTTGATCAATATTAAATATTTTTTATTTTTAGATTTAGAATATATTATGATATGTTATAGGTCCTAGATGTAGGATTTAGTAATTAGATTATATGCATTTGTAGAGTAAATAATTTAATCTGCATGTTTTGCTACGTTATTTTTTAAAAAAAATTTAAAATTCATACATAAAATTCTACATATTTTTTAACAAGGAAGTTATGCATATTGCTTAGGATGTCATATATATTTACAAAAAGTCATGCATATTGTTTAGGATATTATATATATATATTGATAGAAAGTCATATAAGAAATTAAAAAACTATATATATTATTCAGAATATCATATATATTCATAAAAAATCATATATATTATTTAGGATATTATATATATTAGTAGAAAGTTATTTATATTATTCTAGATGCCATATATATTGACAAAAAGTTATATAAGGCTTTAAGAATTAAGCCATATATATTGTTCATGATATCATATGTATTCCCAGAAAGTTATATGTATTATTCATGATATCATATATATTCACAGAAAGTCATATATATTTATAAGAAGTCATATAAGGCATCGAAAAGTCATATATATTATTCTGGATGTCATATAAAGGTATAGAAAATCATATATAATATTTAGGTTGTCATATATATTTACAAAAAGTTATATATATTATTCTAAATGTCATATATATTAATGAAAAATCATATAAGGCATCAGAAAGTCATATAAATTATTCAAAAAGTCATAATATACTCACATGAAGTCATAATAACTACAAGATATCATACAAAAGCATAGAAAGTCATGTATATTGTTTAGGATGTTGTATATACTCACAGAAAGTCATATAAAGCATCAAAAAGGTAATAATATTATTCTTTTTTTATTCTGGCAATTCTATCAGCAAAAATATAATCGAAAAAATTGAGTGGCATTAAATGTCAGTTTCATTATTACTTGCACTATGTGGTCCAACATAATTGGATAGCGCACTTCATGTCAATTTTGCTACACCACATGCCATGCACAAAAAAGTACTCATGACTATTTCTTTAGGCATGGTGGCTAGTAAAATTACTATTATTGAACCTTCCTTTTGATTTCTGAAATTTTTCTGGTGAAGGAACATTGATTATTGAATATGTTTCAAATCTTGCTTTAAAAATTTGTTTTCTTTGACGTAAAATCTTTCCTTATGCTTCTTTCTCTTTGAATTTGGATTAGCTGTCATAAAAATATGAGATTAGTGTGCATCATTTTCCCCTTTAATCTTGTAGTAGAATAATCTATTTCTTAACACACACATAGAGAAATGAAAGATGTTGAGAGAATGTATTGGAAAATTTATTAAGAGAGAACAATTGTGTAAACAGATAAGAGGCAGCACCCAGTAAATTGGTTTTGACCCATTATGTGCAATTAATTGCTAGGTTAGTGTCTAGCAAGATCATTGCTTAGATTTTTATGCATAGGGTGCAAGGAGAATAAGTAAATCTGAGTAGAAGTTGCAAGGGAGCCTATTCTAATAGAGAATTTGACTCTTTGCAGGTTGCACTAATAAACATGTATAAAACACATAAAATAGCTAAAATAATTAAGATTTTACGTTCTGATGGGATAGGGGGTATCCTAGTAATCTCATCTTATTCCTATAAATAAAAAAGGACCAGGATGGGGTCAAGACTCCAAAATCTATCAATACATGAAGAAAAGAAAAAAAGAGGAAAAAAAGGAAGAAAAGATGAAGAAAAAAAAAATAAAATGAAAGAAGAAAAAGAAAAATGAAAGAAAGAAAGAAATGGAGAAGAAAAAGAAAAAAAGGAAAGAAGAAAAAAGAAAAAAAAAGGAAGGAATCAGAAAAGAAAGAAAAAAAGAAAGAAAAGAAAAAAGAAAAAAAAGAAGAAAGAGATAGAGGATATCTATCGGGATACATAACCAAGATAATTATCAGAATAAGACGACAGGGCATCTCATTCTATAGAAAAACTAGGGCACCTCCCTTCCTTGAGATTGAAAGCCTTAGGAATAATATTTGTTGGTTTTAGACAAATTTTGCAACTTGATTTTAGGTACCATATAAATAATGGTATTGAGTTTGGTATGGTGTCATACCATTCAGTTACTAAGGATGCAATCGAGCTGCATCAAGTTGAGTAACTAGAGGCTTAAGGTTGACTCGATTCAAAATACTCGAGCTTGAAGCTCGACTTAAGATTGAACAAGCCTTAATATCCAAGTTGGAATAAACTCGATAAAAAAAAAAATAATACTTGAGATTGACTCAATGACTCGAATATCAATCAAGTCATACTCAAGCTTAAATTTGAGCCTTGATCGTAATTAAAAAATATAGTTAAAAGTTAGGAGTTATGTCATATTTAAAAAATATAAATATTATATTTTAAAAATATTAAATTAATAATATATATCATAAATAAAGTATAATATTATTAAAAAATATATATACTTGACTAAGCTTGCAATCTTTCGAGTCGAGTATTTTGCTACTCGAGCTTGACTCAACTATTTAAGTAATTCAAATCTGGTAATAATCTAGTTGAATCGAGCTTGGATCCAAGTTAAGCTCGAGCAGCTTGCAAGCTACTCAGCTCATTTTCACCCCTAATGGTCACCAACACTTGGTATATAGAAGTGTATTAGTACCATACGAATATACTTTTTTATTTTTTAAATTTTTTTATTGTTATGGTTATTATAAAACTTAGGGATATTGACAATGTGATTTTAAAATTGTTTTAATGCTCATTAGTCTTGGAGACCATATGATTGCTTGGTATATGCAATAATGATAACAAAAATAGAGAATGCATAGTTTGTAGCTTGAATATAAATACTAAATAGTTTTGAAGTGCCACATAGGGGCATATAGTCCCTTATGGAGTACTTATGCTGCTTGTAAATGTAAGAATCCCGTGAAGGTTTTAAATAATTGTATGTAGGAGACAAGCAGCCAGGGGAGTACCTAATGCTTAGGTTATAGACTAGCACTTAGAGTGCTAAACTGGCACTTAGAGTTCAGGGCAATCTAATGAATTAGAAATTACAAAAAAGAATGTGATTCAATGGAAATTTAGAAGATAATTATAACCCACAATTTTCATATATCGGTAATCAAATTTAAAATTAGGAAATATCCAAAACATCTATTACACTACATTAAAGGGGAGTCCAAAGCCTCACCACCCAACTTCTCGGCACATGGTGCATCTCATTCACGGCACATGGTGCCTATTTGGAAGGCTTCTAGTTCATTGAATACTTGTAGATTCAGAGTATCGAAGAGTCAATGGTGCTTCAGGTCAAACATGAGTCGAGCTAGATGGATCCAATTATCGACTACTTGGACATGAGGACACTATCCCTGACCTTGTCCAAACTTGTGCAATCAAGCAACAAGCACCATGGTACGTGATCTTCGATGGAAGATTGTATAAAAAATCTTTTTCTCTACCTCTACTCCATTGTATGCAATCCTTCAAGACCAACTATGCTCTTCGGAAAGTGCACGATTGCATCTATGTCAATCACTTGAGGGGCAAATTACTTGCCTACAAGCTCATTCGACAAGTGTACTATTGGCCAATCTTGTAGAAAGAAGCAATTGAACTCACCAGGCGATGCGAGCAGTGCTAAAAGCATGCCAATACCAAAGAAGACCGGCGATCGAGATCACTTCAATCATGGCTCCTTGTCTTTTCGCCATGTGGGGAATCGACATTGTTGGATCTTTCCTACAAACGACTGGACAAAGAAAGTTCTGAATCATTGTGATTGATTACTTTACCAAATGGATTGAAGCTGAGCCCTTGGCATAGATAACTAATGCAAAAGCTTGAGACTTCATATAGAAGTTGATCATATGCTGATTTGGGCTTCCTCGAGCTATCATCATCGATAATAGGTGCCAGCTTGACAACCAAAAATTCAAGGACTGAGGTGCTGACAATAATAACATCGGCATCGGATTGGTAAAATAAAAAGATGTTTTATTTAGAAGATATGTATAAGCTTATTATAAGATGATGACATCTATCGGATGAAATCCGTCACTACAAATAAAAGAAAATACAAGTCAAAGCTAGGTACCGAAGTGATGCGATCTCCAATAAAAGGTGTAGAGCTCCAATATCAACTCTCCTCAATGGAACATCGGTAGGCTTATTTGCCTTTACAATGCACCTCCAAGGAAGACTGGGAAGCCAGACTCACTGGGGGGCAAAACCATCCTATAAAGAGGATAAAGACCCCTCTGAGGGGTGCAACACTGAAGGAACCTCTGATGGCCTCCACTGCAATTCCGTCCCTGGTGAAGCAACCCTTTCCAATACCTTCCAAGCCAAATTGGATCTCTTGATGGCATTCTCCCTAGAAGCACCCTCTAACTGATCGGAGGTAGGTGGAGATCCACACAGGCTGAGGAAGGCATCAACAATCTCATTGTGATGGGTGAGGCAGCACCACCACAGCATTGCGAGATGTTGGTGAGTATCGGCCTCAAGCAGTAATGCCCTACTTATAGAGGATATAGGTCTAAGCTCCTCCAACCACTCCTTCTAGCAATGTGATAGGTGTTGCCATATGAGAGGCTCTGCATACCACACCTCCTGGAGAACAGAAAGTCAGTCCTCCTTCCCAACAAGCCATTATTATTGAAAAGCATCAGGCATTAAATGACCATTGAGGTTACAACTCAATAATGCATAATCTTCTAGAGATATCTTAGCTTTGGCTGAGATCTCTGGAGAAGTGTTTGGCAAAGAACTGAATACAACAGCAATTAGGAAATATTTGGACAGTTGTTTGAACCCCAATGACCGAATCAACAGACCAACTCTCTAGAGATATCTCAGCTACTGTTGAGACATCTAAGAACATACTTGGGAAAGCATCGATGACAACAACAACCATGGGATATTCGAACAATCATCTAAATCCCATTGATTGGATTGAAAGACCAATCCCTCGAAGATATCTTGGCTTAGGCTGAGATGAATAGTAGTCAGCAAGGCACCGATGACAAGAAGATATCTAGACCCAAGTTCGAACCTTCCAGATCTTTTAGAGATATCTCGTCCCCAGCTAAGACCTTAAAAAATATTGATCGGCATGGCATTGAGTATAAGAAGATATCCTGATCTGAGTTAGGACCTCCAAGCAAATATTTTAAAAATAATTAGACAACGAACTCTAAGGTTAAAAATTAATCAACAAAAATGACTTCGCAAAAATGCAACCAAAAATTCTGTTTGGAAAGACCTCAAAAGTCTTCATTAGATAGCGTATGACCATATAGAGAACTTACACACCTCAGTGTCTCTCTGATGATGATTAATAATATTCGAACTCAATCCGAAGAAAAAGACTTGGCCAAATCCTAGCATCTATGAAAGAGCAAGAATGGTGCTCCCAAGTCTTGGAAGACCATGAAGGAGTCAAGGTTGTGGCTCCTGAAGGGTAGGATTACCCGAAGATGTATCAGTCAGGTTAACAGGACTGGCACACAGTCGGGCTAGCTCGGATATAGGTCAAACCAGCTCGGAGCGAAATCGAGCTAGCTCTCTCAGGCAAACAGAGAATATGTTTTGAGATTCTATGGCTTGATAGACAATCAAGCCAGCTCGATCAGGCGGACAAATGAGTATAGGGTTTTCTATTTGGTCTTAGATTGGGTTTAATCCAAGGGATCTTAAGGCCTAGTTTGAGAGGTCTTAAAGTGGCTAATTTATGTATTGTGCTAGGATTTTAATCCAAGGGGTGAGAACATGTAAGACATGGGTGTACATGGGCTTGGATAAGTACTTTCATGTATGGATTAGCCTAGAAAAGTTTTTTTAGACTAAGTCTTGTTGGCTCAAGATGTTTTTATATACTTTGTATATATAATTATTGAAAAAGAGAAGAATAAAAATTTCTTTTCTCCCTAAAACCCCAGCTTCTTTTCTCTCTCTCTTTGCTGCCACCTTAACTTTCATTCATCTGATCTTCATCCTGCTTGCTATCATCTCCAACTTATTTCCTCAGGATTGGTAGAAGGTATAAGAGTTTTTATAGATCCAGGAATAATTCATAACAACTAGTATCAGAGCCAAGTTAGTAGGTTCATGGCATAGCCTGGTAGGGAGCACTGACGAGTGAAGTGGATCTTCAGGTACTTGGCAGGTACTATTGGAGTTGGCATTTGCTATGGATAGCAAGATGGAGCTGAGAAACTCTCTGACATATCTAAGAAAGCTTGAGAGCAGATAAGGAGGTTTGTGGATGCAGATTTTGGTGAAGACGTGGACACTCGACGGTCAATGATAGATTTTGTGTTTAGCCTATTTGAAGATTCAATTTCATGGAGATCATGCTTGTAATCCATCATGATCTTATCCACCACTGAGGTGGAGTATATCGGTGTCACGGAGGCAGTGAAGGAGGCTCTATGGCTGAAGAAATTGGCATTGGAGATGGATCTCATAAGAAGGCCATCAAGATGCATTATGATAGCTAGAGTATACTGTTACTTGCTCAGAACTCTATCTACCATGTAAGGATGAAGTACATTAATATCAGATACCACCAAACCAGAGAGCTTATGGAAGAAGGTTAGGTGGAGCTTATGAAGGTCCACACCAAGAAAAGTCCAGCAGATGCACTGATAAAAGTACTTTCATGGGAAAGTTTTCAAAAATGTGTTAAATTGATGTATTTGATGGACAAGATAGAGTTGCCTCAAGCCTTGGAGCACCAAGGTGGAGATTGAAATAACACAGGTGGTGCTCCCAAGTCTTGAAAGACCGTGAAGGAGTCAAGGTAGTAGCTCTTGATGGCTAGAATTAGCAGGAGATGTATTAGCCAAGTTAAGAGGGCTAGCACATAGTTGGGCTGGCTTGGATACAGGTCGAGCCGACTTAGACTAAGATCATGTCAGCTCAGATCAAAATGGAACTAGCTCTCTCAGGCAAATAGAGAACGTGTTTCGAAATTTTATCGCTTGATAGGCGGTCGAGCCGGCTCGAGTCTTCATCGAGCCAGTTCGATCAAGTGAATAGATGAGTATGGGGTTTTCTATTTGATCTTGAATTAGATTTAATCCAAGAGGTCTTAAGGCCTGGTTTGAGAGCTCTTAAGATGGCTAATTCATGTATTGGGCTAGGATTTTAGTTCAAGGGATGAGAGCATGCAAGACATGGGTGTACATGGGCTTGAGTAAGTGCTTTCATGTATGGATTAGCTTAGAAGAGTTTTTTTGAGCTGAGTCTTGTTGGCTTAGAGTTTCTATATATATTTGGTATATGTAATTATTGAAAAAAAGAAGAATAGAATTTTCTTTTCTTTCTAAAAATCCTAGCTTCTTCTCTCTCTCTCTCTCTTTGCTACCACCCTAACTTCCATTCATCTGGTCTTCATCCTACTTACTATCATCTCTAACTTGTTTCCTCAGGATTGATAGAAGGTACAAAGGTTTTCATAGGTTCGAAAATAATTCATAACAATCTAAATATTGAATAAACCTTGGACAAGCTGACAAGCATCCACACACCTCAGACAAAGCATTTAGACATGAGGTAAACACAAAAGTAAATTTTATTCATTAAAATTTATTTACAAAAAGAAGGTACAAAAAAGAAGGCACCAAGAACAAAGAAATAAGGATGAGGCCTCAATCTTCATCCATTGAGAATGCCCTAACTTCCTCATCCTTGTTGCCGTGGTGGAAATGCCAAAGGTCCAGCTTTGGGACCATGCACCCAAGGCAGGCTTTGCAATCTTCAAAATCCTGGATATAGGTAGAAGTGGAGGCACCGACAACTTCCTCCCTGAATGCCATTGAAGACTTGAACTCTCCGATGCAGCGCTCCTTGACTTTGGCGGGGATCCATAGGGAGGAACCAAAAGAACTCCTACTGCCCTTAGGTAGGGGAAAGTTCACTCTAGATCCAGTAGGGGGAGAGAGACCCCAACTTGACAGTGATGGGACTCGAGGAGAATCCGAAGCACAGATGGTAGTCTCTGGCTCAGAGCTTTTGGCCTTCTTCTTGGAGGACTCTTCGCAAGCCACCGCCATCTTTGCCTTCACTAAATGCTTGATGGATTTTGGTGATGGCTTCATGACTACCAGATGGTGGAAGAAGGATACACTCTGACAACAAAGTCTTGCCAAGCAAGTGGTCTATTTATAGATGCCCTGAATGGTGCAAATCTATTCATCAAACTATCAGATCATGCCATCTAGCTGATTCTGAAATGATGCACCTTGTGGCTTTCCATTAATTCCCTATTCATTTTGGCCCAAGGAACATATCATGAAGGGTGCTTTGGAACCAGCCACCTGCCATGTGGCAAGCTTAGATGAGATCAAGAGACAACTTTCGGGTTTATTCCATCAGATGTATCATCCTAGGACTCTTCGATCTCCCCACCTAATAAAGATGGCCTGAATCATGAGTGGGCACATCATAAGTTCTCAGAAGATCTCCCTACTAGGAGTAATGATGCGGACAAGTTCAGTCCATCCTGACATCAAGATCGGAGGACCATCCCGACCAAGATTTCTAAAAAAACTCTGCTCAGCATGGCTCCGATGATGAGGGATATCCTAGCCCAAGCTCGGACCCCACAGATGAAATGCTTGGAACAGATTCGAGGATGTGTTTGAAGCCTTCAACCAGCTGAGTTTTGCCCATCATTGAAATAGACTTTAGCAATCAACATCAACAAAACAATGGATAGGGTATGACCCATGCATCGGACTTATTCGAGATGTTGACTTAAAGAGATGATTTTGGCAAAATGAAGCCGATGACAGGTGATATATTAGGAGGATAGACGACGCCCATGACTTGGAAAAATTTAAGTCCAAGCATGATAAAGCATAAATACAGACAAAGGTGACTCGAAGACATCACATTCATATCATCGGCTTAAATAGTAAGCATATATTTACGTAGCCAAAAAATTTCATTATGAAGCCTTCAATAGGAGAGTCGCTCAAGGCAGATACAAAATGCTAAGAACAAGGGAGAAGAAGCCTAGAAATCATCGAACAGTGCCTCAGCATCCACATCGATGATTGGGTCGGCAATAGGATCCGAAATGGTAGCTGGCTCATCAATGGAAGGTTCGATTGTAACTAGCTCAGCCTTGGCTGATGCCTTAGCTTGTGACTGACCATCTCCCTCGATCTCTACTATGGGGTCGAGTCGGTCGATGTCAACTTTGGGGAAGAAATGTGCCACCTACACCTTGCAAGAGTCGAAGCCATATCCATAAGCCACCAAGGAGCCCTCGATGATTTTGGCCTCGAACTCTCTCAATGCCTTGTATTCCTTGATGGCCTCATTAATCATCCTCGCCTTATTAGCTCCCCCCTGAGCCTCCATCGATCTAAGCTTCTTTTCAGCCTCTACCTTCTCTAGATAAAGGTTTTCCTCAAGCTTTGTGATCCTCCTTTGCTGCTCATCTTTGAGCCCATCCTTCATAGCAAGGAAACCCTTAAGCTGGAGAACCCATTCTCTAGTGGCCAAAAGCTTGGACCAAGCTCGAGAAACATCCTCCTCTGTGGCCTTCTTCTGAGCCTTCACTGCTTGGAGATCACCTTTGAGCTTTCTCTTCACCTTGTTGAAGCCGACAACCACCTCACTAAGATAAGCTACGTCATGTATCAACTATCAAGAGAAATCGGGGTTAGAAACCTTCGAATGCAAAGAAGGAAACTGGCTGAGATAGGGACTCACCTCGTAAAAGATCTTCAAATGACAACTATAAGGTCTTATCTAGTGGTTAGTCCTTCATCTTCGCCTAATCAATCGGTAGCAACATCATCTTGATGACCTCCTGAGTGAGCTACTGGTTGTGGAGGGCTGAGTTGTCTCTCCAATACTTTGGCAGAAAGTTAGAAACTCCTCCTTGGGAGCCAACGAGGAGGGCCCTGCTCCTTGCTAGGTTGCAGGGTTGAGGTTGTCAGAGAAAGCAAATGAGTCAGCCCATACCAGCAATAAGGCTTGAGGAAGAGGTGGATCGCCACCTAGGTAGGCTCCACACTGATGGAGGGAATTGTCCCTAGGGGCAGCGTGATAATGACTTGTGAGCCACCAGTATCGACCCGATTGATGCTCAAAGTCCCAATTGATCTGAAAGGAGCATTAGGAGGTGCAGTCGGAGTCGCTCTCTTCTTCGAAGGTCCACCCACTAAGGTGGAACCTGACATCTTCCTCTTGAAGATCAATCTTATTGACTCATGCATAGGGCTCATTGCTGTGAAATAGAAAATAAGAAATCAATATGAAGATCACATTGGATGCTGCAAAAAGTCAACAAGGCAAAAGACTCGGACATACCCTAAGAAAGAGCTGACCTGATGTCGATCTCGTAAAGGTTTTGTTCGATCACCAGCTCATTTAGCTTTGGAACATCGATGTTAAGAAATCTATGATAGTCTTCCTCGTCCCTGGGGAGGATCGATTTCTCCTTATTTGGAGAAGTTTGAGGATCATCCTAGACCCAACAGAAACTCTAGGGAATATCCAAAGAAATAAAGAAGAATCGATCCTTCTAACTAAGAACAGAAGAAGGAAGACCGGTGATGAACTTGCACTCATGTTGAGGAATGAAGTACCACCACCTTCTCTCATATAGGTGTTGTTGGAAAATGTGTCCCAAAGTCAATCGTCAGCCTGTTGATGGTTGAGCTACATTATATCTATAATTGATTTATTAATAAATAAAATATATTTTTGATATTTTTTATCATAAAGCATTCATCTTCTAACGAACTTCATTATTGTGATGAAGTTCTTAGGACTATTTAGCTTTAATAAAGAGAGAATTTATTGATTAGTCTTTAAATCTATGCACGATCAAATAATAGGCTATTAATTAGGATGATAGCGTCTATCGAGCATAGATCGCTGTATGCCATATAGGTTGATTATCCTCTTAACCAAGGAGTGTGAAAATACTGGTATGATATATAGGTGAGATGTATGGATACATCATCATTGAATATGATCAACTTCAGAGCATTCTGCTATCAAGAATATCTCGGATGGGATATAGATATAAGTGTTCCTTAGATCTGAAATCACCTCAATGACTTGCAAGCAACTCATTGTGCTTTGGTACTGAACTACCTGAATTTCTAATTCAATAATGGAAGGCTTCTGGGCATAGTCAAGTACTTGTAAAGTTAGAGTATGATCAAGATGGAATTGATCACTCCAAGAGTTGGAGAAGAATGTATCACTGTAGCAAAATCTTAGCCAGGATAATCCATCAGATGGATTTGATATTTTGAAATATAATGTGGACAATCTAATCAGAGTTGATAGTTAAACTTTGAGGTATCCTACTAATATTTTAGTCAAGAAGATGAATTATATGAAAACTATATTCGTATGGATTTTAAGAATGTTGTTCTACATATTCGATCTATTCGACCATCGTGTACCATTGCTAGATGGTTACTTCGATTGGTACTGGAATATGTTCCTATGCTATCGACTTAGGTTCGAACCTATAAGGTCACACACATTAAAGCTCACGATCTGATCAGATAGTTGATCAATAATTAAGAATCATTCTAGGATAAAACGATCAATATGATTGATGTTTAACCTAGTGCAAGTATTGCAGGAGGATCGATTAGCAGTTATATTGCTAATTAACTTAATTTGATTAAGTTAAAGGACTGAGATTAAGTTTAATTAAATATAATTTAATTAGATTTAGTTTGAGCTTGATTGGATCAAGTTCAATTGGCTTTTTGGATAAGCCAAGTGCAAGGAAAAACTAGTCCTAATTCAACTAGAACTTGGGTCAACCCAATTTTCTAATTTAATTAGAAAATTAAATTAAAATTTAATTTAATTTAATTTAATTTAATTATTAATTAGATTATGATCTAATTTAATTTGGTTGATTTGGTTTTGATTTAATTTGATTTGAGAAACCACTTTGACCAAATCAAAAATGGAATCCTAATAAGCCTAGGAATCCACCTTGCGCCACCTTAGTCCTCCATGCCCCACGCCCTCTTTTTTCTCTATTTTGTGTGACAAATCCTTTTCTCTCAGGCTTTCTCATGCATGCCCTCCTCTCCTCTCTTTCTCATAAAAAAATTAGGTAGTGGACCAAGTCAAAGATGAAAATTTATTTTGGTTTCAAATCCTATGAGATAGTCTTTTGAAAAACCAAAACTCTTCCTCCCAAGTGTGTCACCCACCTCCCTAATTTCTCTCAAATTCTCATAGTAAAATTGACAAGGTTTTGTGTGCATTTTCTAATTGTCCATGCTAAAAAAAATTCTAGAAAGGGTGCCTAACTCTTGGATGCCCCTTGACTTGCCTATTTTGATCTTTTCTTGTCTAGTTTTTGACATAGACAAAGACTCCTCTTCTCCTATATATTTTGATTGAATTTTGGCCTAAAATTTTCATGAAAAATAGACCATTAAAAATGCTTTGGGGTGTGTGAAAATTAGAGAGAGAAAGTCCTTGGGCATTGGGGTTTCATAGACACCAAACTAGGTGTCTAGGTGAGAGAGCAAAGTGAAGAAGAAGAGGGTCTTCTTCTAGGGTTGCTGTGTTCACCTCTTCTCTGCTTCTTTCTTTGGGTTTTCTGAGAGTGTCTCATATCTAAAATCTTCTCTTCTCCTTCTTCTCTTTGGAAGAGTCTAAATCTTGAAGGAGAAGGCATCTGATCGATCATCAAAAAAGGATCAGCACAGTATAAGCATACTGTATTGATTTCCAACATCTAAACTTCTAATCATGATCATGGGCTCGTGTGGATGACTCATAGAGGCTGGATATGTGTACAGCTCATAACTTCATCCTCAAGCCTGGATCGGTAAGTTAGAACATCTAACTTGCACAGATAATAGATCTGATCTATTATTTTCATACCTACATTAGATGTAGTGTATATACATGTTGATGTGATCAACATATTTTAGTTTTTTCTTTAGATTTTAATTTTTAATTTAATAATATGCCATGATCATATAATAAATCTTAGATCTAAAATATTTTTAGATATTTAAAATTAATTTTAATTAATTTTAGTCTTTCGTTATTTGATCTTGAAAAAGTTTCAAGATCTAGTCCTAAAACCCTAGATGTGGTTTCTTCAATTGGTATCAGAGCCAAATTTTTATTACATGATTATTTGAGCATATTTAGATTATTTTTTAGATTAAATTTAATTTATAATCTAATTATTAAATCTAAAATTAAAAATTTTGATCATACAAACTGCTATAAGGTTGTTCTGCTGTAAGGTTTATCCCTTATAGTGGAAAGGTTGTCCTAATTCGTGTTGATCTACTTCTAATCATAAATTTATTAAATTTAATCTAATTTTATTTATAATTTAATAGATTTAAAATATTTTTAGATTTAAAAATAAATTTTTTAGATTGCATAGACTGTTATAAGGTTGTCCTGCTGTAAGGTTTATCCCTTACAGTGGAAAGATTATCCTAGTACATGCTAATCTAAAATATTTATCATAAAATTTTAGATTAGATCTAAAAAATTTTATGATCTGATTAAAAATATTTTAATATAATTTTAATCATTATAAATATGTTAGATTTGATCTAAGATAATTTATGATTGATTATAGTTGAAATTGTTTCAATTACATGAACCTATTTAGATTAGATCTAAAGTAGTTTCATTCTTATTTTACTTGCATATTGATTATGAATCAAACATGCAACTTGATTGATAGAACTATATTATAAAAATATTTTATAAATATAAAAATTATTTTTGAAATGCCAAACCCCAACCCTTAGTCCAAAACTTAATTAAGAATTAAGAAATTATTTGATTAGGATCTAGGTTTGTGAATTAAAGATCCTAAGACACAAATCATAACACATTGGATTAAATGAATTAGTGAAAATTAGGTCCATTAATTGGATTAGACCTAGGATTAGATTAAAGAATAAACTTAATTAAAGAATTGACTAAATCTAATCAATTATTGTCTTAGATTAGGTCAAGGATTCTCTAGATTAATTACAATAGTTGTAGTTGGTCAAGTCCATATCATTAACGAGATCCAAGATGGACTTAATTTTTGGCTACGCAGTTCAGCTTGAACTATTAGATTGATCTAATTGAAACTAATTAAATCAGTTGGTGTTTAAGATAAACTAGATCGGTGGTCTTTAATTAGCAGTCCGCTTACCTAACTATTTTTGATGGTGTCTAAGACAAGCTTTGGCAAACACTCCCACTGATCGAACTTACCTCGCCTCTTGGTGAAATTATATTTTGATCAGATCACTTGACTATTCGAGCTGATCCATGTCAGCTAGGTAAATCAGTATAACTATTTAAGTGCTCCTAGACTAGCCTATTAATGGTCTCTCTTAAGCTGACTTAATGAAGTCAGTGGAAGGATCATGACAAGCTGGTTCATCTGATATTTTCTCATCTTCAAATTAAATTCTCTAAAATTATTAGGTCCCTAAAATGAGATAGTTATTATGATAACTAAATCATAGCCTCTCATTAAGTGGATGATAATGGGTCCATTAGTTGGATAATTATTGGAGGCCCAAAGGCATGGTGTTTATCGACTAATGAAATTATCATTCATTATGTGATTTCTTAGCTGCATCTTTCTAAATGGTGGTTAGGTTGGCCAACCAAAGTTGGACCTAATCATTTATTAGTTTGATGGGCCAAGTATGGTCATGTTAATGGTCGAACCTAACTGAACCTTTTTAGTGGAGGCCAAAGTCTACTGATTAGGGACTGAGGCAAAATTTAATTACTAAAAATTATTTAGAGAAACAATTGGTTATGAACCTATTCTTAGATATACATGTGTTGGCCAACCAAAGTTGGGCTCGTATGCAATCTATGTGGATACTAGTATCTACTAAGAAATTGGGATAATTTCTCGAATTATAGGTCAAAGCTACCAATTCAAATAAAATAATGAGAGAATCTTTTGATTAAATTTTAAATCTTTAGATTTAATGAATCAATTACTAATTAGGTTATGATTTTTCTTTGTGCAAATATGGCCATTTTTCTATTACTCCAACCATAGTTGAATAATGATAAGTTAGTGGGATCCAACTTCGATAGCCGGTATTGAAAGTTGAAAATTATTCTGGAACATGAACAGATCCTATATGTATTAATGGATCCTGCACCTGAGGAACCAGCTACCAATGCACGTGGAACAGTTAGAAATACTTACCAAAAGTGGCTCAGTGATCGAACCACAGTGTGCTGCATTATGCTGGCTACCATGAGCGACGAGTTCAGTCATAAATTTGAGATGACTCAACCAAAGGATATGCTTCAAGTATTGGAGGATTCCTTTGGTACACTCGATGACGTGGAGAGGTATAAGACTAGTTGTACTATCTTCAACGTCAGGATGTGGTATGGTGCTTCTATCACTGATCATGTATTGTACATGATCGAGCTGATAGAGCGATTAAGTAAGCTTGGCTTTTTCTTGCATAAACAACTTGGGAAGGATGCAATACTGAACTCGTTGCCCAAGTCTTTTCTCCCATTCCTCACTCATTTCAGAATGACAAAGCTTGAAGTAGATTACCATGGGTTACTAGGGTTACTTCAGAACTTTGAGAAGGATCACCAACTCCACAAGGAGTTGGTGAACTTAGTGGAAGGTTCATCTTCTGGTTCTCGATTCTTTAAGAAAAGAAAGAAGAATAAGAAGAAAAAAGTTAAGAAGGTGCAAGTTTAGACTGGGACATCTGTACAAGGCCAGTCCAAGAAGATCGAGCCCGATAAGAGTCAAGTTGAATGCTTCTTTTGCAAGAAGCGAGGGCACTAAAAGAGTAACTGTTCTTAGTACATTGTCTCTCTGAATCCAAATAGGTAGAGAAAGAAGCAAGCGGTTGCTGGATAAGATATTTATAGTAACTCGCATTTTCTCTATTTGCGATATTACTGACTGGATATTGGATACCGGTAGCCCTTACCATATTTGCAATTTATTGCAGGATTGCAGGTTAGTAGGAGATTTAAGTAAGGTGAAAGATTCCTAAACATTTAAGATGGAAGATCTGTTCCAGTTCTAGCTTTAGAAATTTTGAAACTTGTATTTGAGTCCCATACCATTATTCTTAGTGATTGACATTTCTATTTCAGTTTCTTTTTGAATGTTATTTCCGTAGGCCATCTGGCCAAAAATGATTATGAAATTTCAATAAAAAAATAAGTTTGTAATATCATTATGAATGGTGCTACTATTTTCTATGGACATTTGAACAATGGTGTGTATATGCTATCATAATCTATTAACGTAGTCTATTCAACTGACAAGCATCCTAGATTAGATAGTGTATTACATATCTATTTATGGCACTATAGACTAGATCATATAAATAAAAATAGGATAAACAGGTTGACTCAAGAGACAATCCTCGAAGTTAGTGATTGTGAATCACTTCCAACCTGTGAGTCCTATCTTTTTGGTAAAATAACCAAGTCACCTTTTTCTGAAAAAGGTGAAAGAATCACTGAGCTATTAGGTCTAGTACATACTGATGTATGTAGACCAATAAGCACAAGTACCAAAGATGGATATTTCTACTTCATCACTTTCATAGATAATCTATCCAGAGATGGATATGTCTATCTAATGAAATACAAGTCGAATTTATTTGAAATGTTCAAACGATTTTGAAATGAAGTAGAAAAATAAACTAGAAAGAGTATCAAAACTCTTCGGTCTGATCGAGGAGAAAAATATCTTTTCGATGAGTTTCTCACATATCTAGGAGAGAATGGGATTCTCTTCTAATGGACTTCTTCAAAAGCACCACAGCATAATGGTGTGTTTGAAAGGAGGAATCGAACTTTGTTAGACATGATTCGATCTATGATGGATTTTGTCAGCTTGCTGATATTCTTCTAGGGATATGCACTCGAATCAACTTATTATCTGTTAAATAGGATTTCAAGTAAGTCTGTAGTTAAGACTTTATATGAGATATGGATAGGACGTAAGCCAGCACTTTCATACCTTAGGGTTTGGGGGTGCCTGGCTTATATCAAATGGTTAGTTACAGATAAACTTGGACCAAGGTTTAATAAGTGCATGTTTATAGGGTACCCAAAAGAGACCAAGGGATACTATTTCTACTATGCTGATGAACAAAAGATGTTTATCAGCTTTAAGACAACCTTTTTGAAAAAGAAGTTCCTTGGTGAAGGAACTATTGCCTCTAAGATTGAACTTGATGAAGTTCAATGGTAGAAAAATCGACACCTGTAGCTGAACCTGAGTCGGATTTGATTAGATCAGATCCGAAGCCTAGTATACTTGCATCATTAAGGCAATCCAATAGTGTACCACATCATTCGGATAGATACTATGATTTCTTGGTCTAGGATGGTGATTCCATCGAACTCGATGAGAATTATGAGGATCCGATCACTTATATGGATGCTATATAGAGATCCGATTCTGAGAAATGGCTTAAGGCCATAAAATCCGAAATAGAGTCTATGAAGATCAATGATGTATGGACATTGGTTGACCCATCCAAAGGGATTAAACCCATTGGATGTAAATGGGTCTTCAAAAGAAAAAGGGATGTAGATGGCAAGGTGAAGATCTATAAAACCCATTTGGTTGTCAAGGAATATCGTTAACGTTATGGTATTGACTATGACAAGATGTTCTCTCCTATGACAATGCTCAAATTCATTCGGATAATGCTTGCGATAGCTGCCCATCTGGACTATAAGATCTGGCAGATGGATGTGAAGACAGCTTTTCTAAATGGAGAGCTGATCGAAAAGATATATATGATACAATCTGAGGGATTCACATCCATAAATGAGTCCAAGATGTGCAAGCTTTAGAGATCCATTTATGGATTGAAGCGGGCATTTCGAAGTTGGAACATGCATTTTGATAAAGTAATCAAAACGTATGGCTTCATTAAGAATGAAGAAGAGTCCTGCATTTATTTCCTTCGGTTGTCCTCATAATTCTATATGAAGGACTTGGATGAAGCATCCTACATCCTAAGGATGAAGATCTATAGGAATAGATCTACAAGGATGCTTAGATTATCCAAGTCTACGTACATAGATACTGTACTGAAGAGGTCAACATGAAAAATTTTAAAAAGGACTATCTTCCGATAGGCTATAAAATTTCTCTCTCTAAGAAGGATTGTCCGATAACTCCTAAAGAGAGAGAGCGTATGAGTAGAGTCCCATATGCTTCAGTAATGAAATCTATTATGTACGTCATGATATGTACGAGATCAAATATGGCATACTCACTAGGAGTAGTGAGTGGATACCAATCTGATCATGAAGAAAATTACTGAAAAGTGGTTAAAATCATCTTTAAGTATTTAAAAAATACTAAGAACCAATAATGATTTATGGTGAGTCAGATCTGAAACTTATGAAATTTATAGACTTCAGCTTTCAATCTGACCATAATGATAGCAGAAGCATATCAAAATATATCTTTACTCTAAATGATGAAGTCATCTGCTGGAAGAGTTTCAAGCAGTATACTGTGGAAGACTCTATTTGCGAAGTAAAGTATATTGCAGCATCAGATACCACGAAGGAAGCTATGGCTGAGAAAGTTTATCATCGAGATCGAAATAGCACCCTCCTTAGATGGTTCGGTCTTGCTCTATTACGACAGCACTAGTGCCATAGCTCAAGCGAAGAAACTAAATGCACACCAGTGGACGAAACACATTTTGCACCACTTCCACCTGATCTAGGAGATCATGGATCGAGGTAATGTCGATCTTCAAAAGATCGATAGAAAGGAGAACCTGACCGACCCCTTCACTAAAGCCCTGGCGATAAAGGAGTTTAACAACCACAAGTCGAAGATGGGTATTAGATACTATGTCGAGTGCCTTTAGGATAAGTGGGAGTTGTTGAAAAATATGTTCCAAAATCAATCATCATTCTATTGACGGTTGAGCTATATTGTATCTATAATTGATTCATTAATAAATAAAATATATTTTTTACATTTTTCATCATAAAGCATTCATCTTCTAACGAACTCTATTATTGTGATGAAGTTCTTAGGACTATTTAGCTTCGATAAAGAGAGAATTTATTGATTAGTTCTTAAATCTATTCACGACCAAATGATAGACTGCTAATTAGAACGACAACATCTATCAAGCATAGGTCACTGTACGCCATATAGGTTGATTATCCTCTTAATCAAAAAGTGTGGGGACACTGGTATGGCATACAGAAGAGATGTATGGGTACATCATCATCGAACATGACCAACTTTAGAGCATTCTGCTATCGAGAATGTCTTTGATGGGATATAGGTATAAGTATCCCTTAGACCTGAAATCACCTCAGTGACTTGCAAGCAACTCACTATGCTTTGGTACCGGACTAACTGAATTTCTAATTCAATAATGGAAGACTTCTGGGCATTGTCAAGTACTTGCAAAGTCAGAGTATGGTCAAGATGGAATTGACCACTCCAAGAGTTGGAGAAGAATATATCACAATATTTCAATATAGCAAAATCTTGGCCAGAATAATCCATCAGATGAATTTGATATTTTGAAATATAATATGGACAATCTGATCAAAGTTGATAGTTGAACTTTGAGATATCCTATGAGCATTTTGGTCAAGAAGATGAATTATTTGGAAACTATATCTGCATAGGTTCTAAGAATGTTGTTTTACACATTCGACCTATCCGACCATCAGGTACCATTGCTAGATGGTTACTTTTATTAGTATTGAAATCTATTTCTATGCTATCAGCTTAGGTTTAGACCTATAAGGTTACACACATTAGAGCTCACGATCTGATCGATTGGTTGATCAATGATTAAGAATCGTTCTAGGGTTAAACGATCAATACGATTGATGTTTAACCTAGTGCAAGTATTGCAGGAGGATCGATTAGAATTAGATTACTAATTAGCTTAATTTGATTAAGATAAAAGATTGAGATTAAGTCTAATTAAATATAATTTAATTAGATTTAGTTTGGGCTTGATTGGAGTCCAATTAGCTTTTTGGATAAGTCAAGTGCAAGGAAAAACTAGTCCTAGTTCAATTAGGACTCGAGTCAACCCAATCTCCTAATTTGATTAAAAAGTTAAATCAAAATTAAATCTAATTTAATTAAGTTTTTAATTAGGTTAGGATCTAATTTAATTTGGTTGACTTGGTTTTGATTTAATTTGGCTTGAGAAACCACTTTGACCAAGTCAAAGATGGAATCCTAGTAAGACTAGGAATTCACCTTGTGCCACCTTAACCCTCCACGCCCCATACCCTATTTTTCCTCCATTTTGTGCGACAAATCCCTTTCACTCAGGCCTTCTCATGCACGCCCTCCTCTCCTCTCTTTCTCATAAGGAAATTATGTAGTGGACCAAGTCAAAGATGGAAATTTATTTTGGTTTCAAATCCTATGAGATAGTGTTTTGAAAAATCAAAACTCTTCCTCCCAAGTGTGTTGCCCACCTCCCTAATTTCTCTTAGATTCTCATGATAAAATTGAGAAGATTTTGTGTGCCTTTCTCTAATTGTCCGTGCCAAAAAAATTCTAGAAAGGGTGCCCAAGAGTTGGGCACCCCTTGACTTGCCTATTTTGGTCTTTCCTTGTCTAGTTTTTCTCCTCTTCTTCTATATATTTTAGATGAATTTTGGCCTAAAATTTTCATGAAAAATAGACCATTAAGATTGCTTTAGGGTGTGTGAAAATTAGAGAGAGAAAGTCATTAGCCATTGGAGTTTCATAGACACCAAACTAGGTATCTAGGTGAGAGCAAAGTGAAGAAGAAGAGGGTATTCTTCTAGGGTTACTGTGTTCATCTCTTTTCTTCTTATTTCTTTGGATTTTCTGAGAGTGTCTCATATTTGAAACCTCCTCTCCTCCTTCTCCTCTTTAAAAAAGTATAAATTCTAAAGGAGAAGGCATCTGATCGACCATCAAAAAAGGATCAGCACAATATTAGCATACTATGTTGATTTCCAGCATCTGAACTTCTGATCGTGATCGTGGGCTCGTGTGGACAACTCCTAGAGGTCGAATACGTGTGTAGCTCACAACTTCATCCTTAAGCCTGGATCAGCAAGTTAGAACATCTAACTTGCACAGATAACAGATATGATCTATTATTTTCATACCTGCATTAGATGTAGTGTATATATATGTTGATGTGATCTATATGTTTTAGTTTCTTCTTTAGATTTTAATTTTTGATTTAATAACATGCCATGATCATGTAATAGATCTTAGATCTAAGATATTTTTAGATATTTAAAATTAATTTTGATTAATTTTAGTCTTTCACTACCCGATTTTGAAAAATTTCAAGATCTAATCCTGAAATCCTAGATCTGGTTCCTTCAGGTGTCTCTTAAGGATCAACAATGTCCTAAAAAGAGAAATTCCTGGCTGGATATTAAGTCAACGATAGAGGATGATAAAGATGACGATCACTGAAATGAAATTTAGGGTGACCTGGGTTGAAAGAACTCTGAAGAAGTCAAAAATATTAGAGGCAAAGAAATGAAAAGGGAGTCGAATACCTGCACAGAGGGTCTCCTCATACATCACGACACAACCTTCTAGAATATAAGACACTCATGCCTCTAGACTTGTAACTTCGAGTCGAAAGGTGGTGGGAATGGAATACTGAGGAGCCTCTGAAGGTCAGCCTCAATAATCAACGACTCCTCATCCGTCACGACATGACCCTCCAGAATACAAAACACCCATGCCTCCTGACTTATAACATCGAGCCGAAAGGTGGTGGGAATGGAATACTGAGACCAGATCCACTGAAGGTCAACCTTAATAATCGATGACTCCTCATCCCAAGGACCAAAAAAATCTCTAAATCCTCACACAAGATCCTCTGGCCTGTGCGGTTTGGAATCTTGGTACCCAAATGAGGAGGTACCTATGGTAGCAACTTGAGGATCCTTCCCGAATCTGGATCAAGGAGGAGGCTACTAGGGAGGCTGCCAAAGTCGAGGAGGCTACCGGAGAGGTTGCCGAAGACTTCGGCAGCCTTAATGACTTTCACCCTAATCCTTTCTACTAGAGGACATTATGAGAAAATTGCAAAGGGCAAAAAGAGGAAAAGAATAAGCAAAAAAGAAGAACCAACTAGAAACAAGCTCGAAGAGGAAAAATCAAAAAAAGATGAGAACTCCAACTGGAGAGCGACCATCGAAGCCGGAGGAGAAGGCGCAAGCAACCGCAGGAATTCTCTGGCAAGTGAGATAGAAGCAACAAAAAGTTGGACAGCTAGAAGCTAAACACGGAGGAAGAAAACCCTACTTATACCACACATTGATAGCCCAGAACAGAGCTCAAACCCATCGAATTTCGACCATGTGGCCCAAATCAAAGTCGCTCGGACCTATGACCATTCGATGCCCCGCCGCTATGATTCAACCACATAGGTCGATTTGTATGATGCAACGTCGAAACAATCGACACTCGACAAGTGGTGTGTAGGTTTGAAACTATCAAAAAGCACCTTTTGAGGTCCAGATGATGGTACGCCTCGAGCTGCCCATGCCTCATAAATGCTCCATAATCCGTAAGGTGCCAAACATTTGCAAATGATTAGGATGCAATTCACTCAGTGACTTATCAAATTATGGCCGATCTCGTGAGCCAACACTACTCATCATCTAGAGATTGGAGGACTTGGATTCAGCAACTTAGACATGCTCCGAGGGCCATCTCTGAAGAGTACTACTTCCTTCGTCCGTGTTGAATGTTTTGAACTCGAAAGTGGGGGGCAAGTGTTACAGAGTTATGCTACATCAATCGTGATCCTCGGGACTCATCCATGGACATTCACCCGCAATTAGTCATGATAATGAAGACATTGACATACAACCGACAACTTGATGATGCCTCCAATGATCCTAGTCAATGGCCACATAGTGAGCCAAGATGAAGCGATCTCATCAACTTTTGTCCGATCATCAGCTCGGATAACAGCTGACCTTCGGGTCAGAATCTCATCGACAATAGGGATGAACCCTATGACTAGAGCCGATGTAGATGCATCCAGAATGACTTCTCGACTATGAGCCGATCATAGTCCATGAGCCTACTTAGCCACATGGCAATTATTGGAATCTTCCAACAAACTCCAGAACATGGGCATAACAAACACCCATATCTAACAATCTGGATTTCTTATCCTAATGACCTATGGGACTAGGGCATAACAAACTCCGATAGCCTCCTATATAAATAGGTAAAAAAAAGCACCCTCGAGGTAAGCAAAGAAAAAGTTGAGGTAAGGCTAGGCTATGCTACTCTAATCCATTTTTCTCTCTCTTCATTCTACTATACTCAAGCTCCAATAAACTTAAGCATCAGAGGGTCTCTACTAGAGAACCCCATGGTGCATGAATTTTTTTTGCAGGTTCTTGCATTGCCCATGTTGACGCAGAATCTGATCATCGTCAAAATCAACTAGAGCAGTGGTGGACGAGATCACCACCGGAGATCTACAAAATAAAGTTCCATCCAAAGTCGGTGGAAGGTGGCTCCGACAGGACCCTCCGACGATCAAGTTAGCTCCGATCAATAGGAATGGAGTGCTCAAAAATAAGTTCTGCTGAGCTTAGAGAAGAAGAGGAGAGCTTAGAGCTTAGATATTAGAGTTAGCATATCTAGAGGGTCCTTTATAGGCCGAGCTTAATCGATGGTGATGGCCATACTGCCTGGTAGAGAGCCGTTGGAGCCGCATGAAGTTCGGTACGGAGAGGAAGGCATTGTCAAGCGGATAGTGACAGCCATACTGATAGATCGTGGGCCGCATGGGATTGGTTACGGAGAGAGTGGTGTTGCCAGTGGTGGTGGCCATGACGTCTGGTTGTGGACCGCATGGGACTAGTTACGAAGAGAGTGGCATCGTCAGACTAATAACGGCAGTCATATCGTCGAGGTTCGATAGTCGTAGCTCGAGGAAGCAGGCGTTGGCTGGTGGACTCGGGCATATACCAATTTCAAAGAAGTTCGGACTCCAAGAGGAGTTCGACTGAAGGGGGGCTTGGAAGGAGTTCGACTCCTATGAATCCAAGGAGCTCGATCGCTAAGCAGTTCGACCGGTTGAACGGGTTCGAAGGAGCTCGATCGCTGGGGGTTTGGCTAAAGTCCGACTGCTGAAAGTCCAAGGAGCTCGACCGCTAAGCAGTTCGACTGGCTAAAGAGGTTCGGTCCAGACGCTGGGAGTCCGAAGGAGCTCGGCCGCTGGGGGTTCGACTAAAGCTCGACTGCTGGGAGTCCAAGGAGCTCGATCGCTAAGCAGTTCGGTCGGCTGAAGGAGTTTGATCCAGGCGCTGGGAGTCTGAAGGAGCTCGATCGCTGAGGAGTTCGACCGACTGAAAGGGTTCGACCTGGACGCTGGAAGTCCAAAGGAGCTCGATCGCTGAGGAGTTCGACTGGCTGAAAGGGTTTGGCTATGACCCATCCGTTGAAGCTCTTCCATGGTTGCTGGTTGTGTTAGGCAGAGCATCGAACTAGACTTCGACAGGAGCGAGGTTTATCCCTAACAATAGTCCCTCCACTCTCGAGTTCGAAACTCGAAGGAAGGGAGTGCAGAAAAGATGACCGCCGAAGTTTTCTTTCGGGCTCCGTACTGGTTTAGATCGAAGCTCGGAGGAGATCTCATCTTCAGATGAAGTCGGTGCTGAAATTGAAGCCTGGGGGAGATCTCATCTCCTATCGAGATTGATATGGGTGCTCGGGAGAGATCTGATCTACAGTCGGGGTTGTCTCTGATCTTATTTCTGACTGAGATTGGCACGGATGCTTGGGAGAGATCTTATCTCTGGCCAAGGTTGTCTCGGGCACCCTGGTTGAGGTTGTCGCGGACCTTACCTCTAGCTTAGATTGTCTCAGTCCCTTCGGAAGAGATCTTATCTCTGGCCGAGGTTGATGGAGATCCTATTTTCTATAGACTTCAGAGCTCGAACTTAGACTTTGCTCATGTTAGGATGAGGTTCTCCTCCTATTCCTAATGAGCTGTTGGGACACATTCGGACCGTCGCCCATCTTCCCCCATCTCGTCTAAGGTGAACGAGGCCTTCGACTTTGCTCGCATTAGGATTAGGTTCTCTTCTATTCCTAACAGACTGGGGGCACATTCGGACCGTCGTCCGTCTCCCCCATCTATTTAAGTGAACGAGGCCTTCGACTTTGCTGCATTAGGACGAGGTTCTCCTCCTATCTAACGGCTGTGGGGCACATACGGACCGTCGTCCGTGCCTCTCCTCCATCTCGTCTAAGGTGAACGGGCCTTCGACTTTGCTCGCATTAGGACGAGGTTCTCCTCCTATTTCTAATGGCTATGGGGGCACATTCAGACCGTCGTCCGTTCTCCCCCCATCTCGTCTAAGGTGAACGAGGCCTTCGACTTTGCTCGCGTTAGGACGAGGTTCTCCTCCTGTTTTCCTAACGGGCTGTGGGGGCACATACGGACCATCGTCCGTGCCTCTCTCCCCATCTCGTCTAAGGTGAACGAGGCCTTCGACTTTGCTCGCGTTAGGATGAGGTTCTCCTCCTATTCCTAACGGGCTGTGGGGGCACATACGGACCGTCGTCCGCGCTTCTCCCCCCATCTCGTCTAAGGTGAACGAGGCCTTCGACTTTGCTCGCATTAGGACGAGGTTCTCCTCCTGTTCCTAATGGGCTATGGGGGTACATACAGACCATCGTCCGCGCTTCTCCCCCCATCTCGTCTAAGGCGAACGAGGCCTTCGACTTTGCTCGCATTAGGATGAGGTTCTCCTCCTATTCCTAACGGGCCACTTTCATCCGCTTCTTTTCTATCGCCATGTAATCCTTGCACCAGAAAACACTAATGCTGAGCGAAGAAGTTTTATTGAAGGAAGTCTACTGGTAATACACCCTCAGATTTTTTGAGTTCTAAGGTCGGAGAAGCACTATTCCTCCGAGCTCCTTTAGGTGATAGGTCCCGGGCCGAATGACCTCCACCACTTCGTACGGACCTTTCTAATTTGGGGCGAGCTTCCCTTGACTCTGAGACTGAAAGACGGCGGCTCGCTGAAGCACTAGGTCCCCCACTCTGAACGTCTTACCCCTAACTCTGAAGTTATAGTACCGGACCACCTTCCATCTGTAGGCTGCCATCCGGATACGGGCCTCCTCCCTTTTTTCTTCCAGCAAGTCGAGGTTAACTCTAAGGTCTTAGGGGTTGAGCTGCTCGTCAAAGCCTGCGACTTATGCGAATGGGATCCGAAGTTCAATCGGGATAATTGCCTCCATGCCGAAGGCCAAGGCAAAGGGTGTCTCTCCTGTCGGCATCCTTTGAGTAGTTCGATATGCCCAGAGGACGTGGTAGAGTTCGTCCACCCAAGCCTCCTTAGCCCTATCGAGCCTTGTCCTAATGCCTTGCAGCAGGGTCTGGTTGGTCACCTCAGCCTCCCCATTGGCCTACGGATCAGCCACCGATGTGAAGCAGTGGGAGATGTTCAGCCCTTCGTAGAATTCAACGAATCTTGCCCCAGCAAATTGCCGTCCATTATTGGTTATAAGGGTTCGGGGCAGGCCAAACCGACAGACTAGTGACTTCCAGACGAAGTCCTACACCTTGATCTCGGTGATCTTTGCTAGTGGTTCGGCTTCGACCCACTTGGTGAAATAATCGATCGCGACCAGGAGGAACTTTCGTTGCCCGAACGCTATTGGAAAGGGGTCGAGTATGTCCATTTTCCACTGCGCAAATGGCCAAGGTGCGCTGAGCGGAGCAAGCTCGGATGTCGGCTGTCTTTACACGCTGGCACTCTTTTGACAGCGGTCGCACTTCTTCACATATTCCATGGAATCGTGAAATAAGGTTGACCAGTAGTACCCATGCCGAAGTAGTTTTTATGATAGGGACCTGGCTCCTACATGGCTTCTGCAAAGTCCTTCATGCACATCCCACAATGCGAGGTTGGCCTCTAAAGGTCGAAGACATCTCAGCAACGGGAGGGAGTATGACCTCTTATACAATTTGCCTTCATATAAAATATAGCGGGAGGCTTGATTCTTGAGCTTTCGAGCTTCTTTTCGGTCGTGAGGAAGAACCCCCTCTTTAAAGTAGGCGACCAACGGGTCGATCCAGCTAGGCTCGAATTCTATCTGCAGGACGGCCTGAGATTCCTTCGTGGCTGGGCATTTCAAAATTTTCAAAAATACTTCTTTAGGTAGTTCGGCCAGGGCCGAAGTGGCCAACTTGGAGAGAAGATCGGCTCTCACATTTTTCGCCCTTGAAATATACTGAATGCCAAAACTGTTGAAGGCCGGGGCGAAATCCCTTACTTTCCTAAGGTACCTCGCCATGCCTTCCTCCCGTGCTTCGTAGCTGCCGTCGACTTGACCGACCACCAACTAAAAATCGCTGTAGACTTGAAGTCGATCTACTTTTAATTTTCTTGCTATCTTTAATCCGACGATCAGCGCTTCATATTCGGCTCCATTGTTGGTCATAGGGAATTCGAAGCGTAGGACGTACTCGACGATGACTCCTTCGGGGCTGACCAAGACCAGGCCTACACTAGCTCCAGCAGAGTTGGATGAACCATCCACGTGCAAAGCCTAAAAGCCTTCGAGGAGGTTCAACTGCGATAGCTCAGCTTTGTCCAGACTCGATCTCACTTTGGTGTCGGCCCCGCTCTATCCAAGCTCGACTTCGATCGGAATGGTGCATTCTACCATAAAATTTGCCAATATCTGGGTCTTGATCGACGGCCTGGGTTGGTAGTTGATGTCGAACTCTGTGAGCTCGATTGCCCATTTTGCGATTCTTCCGGAGGCGTCCATCCGGTAAAGGACTGCTTTTATTGGTTGGTTCATGAGGACCGTTATGGTATACTTCTAAAAGTAAGGTCGAAGCCTCCTAGTAGCAATTAGAAGAGAGTAAGTTAGTTTTTCTAACCTAGAGTACTTGGTCTCTGCATCCCTCAGGACCTGGCTCACGTAGTAGACCGATCGTTGCATCCTTGCTTCTTCCTTCACCAGGACTGCCACCGGGGAGATAGCTAGATATAGGAATAATTCTTCTCCGGGTTCGGGCTTCGCCAATAGTGGGGGTGAGCTGAGGTAGTTTTTAAGCTCCTCGAATGTCTGTTGGCACTCCGCCATCCAGCAGAAGTCCCTCGGTCACTTGAGAACTTGGAAGAAGGGCGTGCATCATTCGACCGACCTTGAGATGAAGTAATTTAGGGACGCCACCTTTTCGGTCAGGTGCTAAATTTCCTTGATCGTCTTCGGAGCAGTCATCTCCCGAATGGCTCGGATCTTTTTGAGATTTGCTTTGATTCCGCATCTCAACACCATGAACCCCAGAAACTTTTTGGAGGTCACGCCAAAGGCGCATTTGGTCGGGTTCGGCTTCATCTTGTGCTTTCTGAGTGCACCGAAGGTCTATTTAAGATCGGCGAGGTGGTCTGTCGAAGCTCGGCTTTTGATGAGTATATTATCCACATACATCTCAATATTACGATCGATCTGCTCTTTGAAGACCTTATTAACCAAGCGCTAGTAAGTGGCTCCTACATTTTTGAGTCCGAATGGCATGACTCTGTAGCAATAAAGACCATGGTCAGTAATGAAGGCGGTCTTCTCTTCATCCTCGGACGCCATCCATATTTGGTTATAACTAGAAAAGGCATCTAGAAAGATGAGGAGCTCATGGCCCGAGATCGCATCCACCAGCTGATCAATCTTGGGTAGGAGGTAGCTGTCTTTCGGACAGGTCTTATTTAGTTTCTTGAAGTCGACACACATCCTCCACTTATTATTCGCCTTCCTGACGAGGACCACGTTCGAGACCCAGGTCGGATAATTAACCTCTCGGATGAGTCCGACTTGGAGGAGCTTGTCTACTTCTTCGACGATCGCTTTCTACCTCTCCGGAGCATGGTGGCGCATCTTTTCTCTTATCGGTCGGTGCCTTCGATCGATGGCCAACCGATGCTCCATGACTTCGGCGTCAATCCCCGGCATGTCCGCTAGGATCCAGGCAAAGACGTCCGTATTTCTCTTGAGGAAGGCGATGAGCTACTCCCAAACCTCATCTATCAAGTTGGAGTCGATCTGCACAGTGTGCTCTGGGTTTCCATCATTTAAGAGAACAAAGATGAGGTCCTCCATAGGCTCGCCTCACTCCTCAGTGAGGTCGTCGCGGACGTCCAGGCCGTCAACAAGATAAGGGTTGGACCATTCTCCCTTATGTAGGGTGATTGAATAACAGTGCCTCGCTAGAGCCTGATCTCCTCTGACTTCTCTGACCCCATGACTCATCGAAAACTTCATCTTCAAATAATAGATTGACACCACCGCCCGAAGTACATTTAGATCAGGTCGGCCAAGAATCGCATTATAGACGGACGGAGTCCTCATGACCAGGAAGTCGACCTACGTTTTGGCCAATCTCGGGCGTTGTCCTACCGTCATAGCCAAAGTTATCACATCTTTGACTGGTACGGTGTTGCCAGCGAATCCTACCAGTGGGAAGTTCATAGGCCTCAAGCGGTCCTCGGGTAGGGATATTTTTGAGAAGGCATCGTAAAATAATACATCGGTCGAGCTTCCATTATCCACCAAAATGCGGTGTACATCGTAGTCAGCAATGTTCAAAGAAATTACAACCGCATCATTATGTGGAAATTGGATCCCCTGGCCGTCCGCCTCGGTGAAGGTCATGGGCTCCATGGTCCTCTGCCTCTTTATCGATCCCTCGGATCCGCTGACCTCTCTTTGTTGAAGTCCCCCCGAGATAGTGTTGATGACGTCAAGAGGTGGCCGATCTTCTTGCTGGTTTCCCTCACTTGGCGGTAACACCCTCAGTCAATCTTTTTGCTCTTCAGGTCATCTCCGCAGGAATCGATCAAGTCTACCTCGCCTGATGAGCTCTTTGATCTCGTCTTGGAGCTGGATGCATTCCTCAGTATCGTGATCGTGGTCACGATGGTAGAGGCAGAACTTATTGGGATTACATCTGCTGGGATGGGAACGCATTCTCTCTGATCTCAGAAGTCGTTTCTTGATCTCCATCAGCACTCGGATCTTCGGGGTGTTGAGGGGAGCGTAGTTGTGGAATCATCGTCGGGGGTAACCTCGGCGCTGGGGGGAACCTCGGCATGCCCTTCCGTCGGGCGTTCCCTGCCTCCGAGCTCGAGGGGGAGTTCAGGCTCGCCCGCAACTAAGGGGAGTCCAGGAGCGCGGTCGAGCTTCAGTCTGCTTCCTTTCTTCGACGGGCCTGCTTGGTTCGCTGATTCGTCGCTTGCTACTGACTTCGCCGTCCTTAGCTTTGAAAGCCTCCTCTGCTCGAGCATAACTTTTGGCTTGAGCTAGTATGTTGGCAAAATTCCTAGGATACTTCTTCTCCAGGAAGAACAGCAAGTCGTTCTTCTGAAGGCCGCCCTTGAGGGCGGTCATGGCGATTGACTAATTCAGGTTCCGGATCTCTAATGCGACAGTATTAAATTGGGTGACATAAGTTCGGATAGATTCCTCCTCCTTCTGCCTAATGGCTATTAAGGAATCCGAGCCTCGGCGTGGATGCCGACTACTGATGAAGTGGGCCATAAATTTTTGGCTCATCTGATCAAATGATAAGATGGTACTCGGCTTAAGCACCGAGTATCAATTCCTGGCAGCCCCCTTAAGGGTAGAGGGGAAAGCCCGGCACAAGATGGCGTCTGGCGCATCATGGAGCAACATCGTTATCCGAAAGACTTCTAGGTGGTCGATCGGATCGGTGGTCCCATCATAACTCTTGAGCTATGGAAGCTTGAGGTTTGGTGGGACCAGCTCCTGCATAATTTTCTGCAAAAAGAGAGGGTCAGTACAAATATCATTACCATGGGAGGAGGAAGTGTGATGGAGCTCTTCAATTCGTCGGCTCATTTCTAAGAGCCTTCGATCTAAGAGGTCTTCGCGATCTTTGATCTCCAAAGTCTTTTGGCAGAACGGGTGCGAGGCTTCCCCCTAGGTCGAGCCACGGTCCGAGCAGGGGCTCTCCCTCCTTTGCCTTTCCCTTCTGGGGATCGAAGGTCGGGTAGCCCAAGTCGGTCGTTCCTGGGCCAGATCGCATGGCTCTGGGAAGTTCCACGCCATTTAAGCTGGTGTCGGGATCTGTTGGTGCATGGCCTGCACCATCTGCGCCACCTCCGTGAGGCCACGAACCTGCTAGACGAGCAGGTTAAACTGCTTCACATCCACCGCGGCCACAGATGAAACCTGGGCTGCTCGGATTGGAGTGGGAGCGGACAGATCTGAAGGGGATCGAGCCACGGAGGCCGCCGAGCATCGAATCAAAGCCCTCCTAGGAGGCATTTTCTCCTAGGGGATGAACCCTAGAGAGAAAGAAGAGAGATCTCCGGAGAGGAGAGAGAGAGATTGTCGTCGAGCACTCCTTTAAGAATAAGGGGATCTTGGAGGTTCGGCCCTCCTTCTAGCGCCAATCTATTGATGCAGAATTTGGTCATCGTCGAAATCAACTAGAGCAGTGGTGGACGAGGTCACCGTCGGGGATCTGCAAAATAAAGTTTCGTCCGGAGCCAGTGGGGGGTGGCTCCGGCAGGACCCTCCGATGATCAAATCAGCTTTGATTAACAGAAATGGAGTGCTCAAAAATGAGTTCCGCTAAGCTTAGAGAAGAAGAGGAGAGCTTAGAGCTTAGAGATTAAAGTTAGCATATCTGGAGGGTTCTTTATAGGCGGAGCTTAATCGATGGTGATGGCCATACCACCTGGTAGAGAGCCGTTGGAGCCGCATGGAGTTCGATACGGAGAGGAAGGCATCGTCAGGTGGATAGTGACAGCCATACTGATAGGTCGTGGGCCGCATGGGACTGGTTACGGAGAGAGTGGTGTCGCCAGTGGTGGTGGCCATGCCGTCCGATTGTGGGCCGCATGGAACTAGTTATGGAGAGAGTGGCGTTGCCAGACTGATAACGATGGTCATACCATCGAGGTCCGACAACCGTAGCTTAAGGAAGCAAGCATTGGCTGGTGGACTCGGGCATATACCAATTTCAAAGAAGTTCGGACTCCAAAAGGAGTTTGGTCGAAGGGGGGCTCGGAAGGAGTTCGACTCCTATGAATCCAAGGAGCCTGGTCGCTAAGCAGTTCGGCCGGCTGAACAGATTCGAAGGAGCTCGACCGCTGGGGGTTCGACTAAAGTCCGACTACTGGGAGTCCAAGGAGCTCAACCGCTAAGCAATTTGGCCGACTGAAAGGGTTCGGTCTGGACGCTGGGAGTCTGAAGGAGCTCAACCGCTGGGGGTTCGGCTAAAGCTCGACTGTTGGGAGTCCAAGGAGCTCGGCCGCTAAGCAGTTCGACCGATTGAAGGGGGTCAATCCAAACGCTGGGAGTCTGAAGGAGCTCGACCACTGAAGAGTTCGATCGGCTGAAAGGGTTCAGCCTAGACGTTGGGAGTCTGAAGGAGCTCGACCACTGAGGAGTTCGGCTGGCTGAAAGGATTCGGCTACGACCCATCCATTAAAGCTCTTCCGTGGCCATTGGTTGCATTAGGCAAAGCATCGAATTGGACTTCGACAGGAGCGGGGTTTATCCCCAATAGCCCTAATCTCCAGAGCTGGTGTTTCTCTTCAGCCACATTAGCAGCCTCCGAAGCCTTGGCACAACACAAAAAAACTATTGTTGGTGCAGAAAATGGTACAGATGTCGAAGATTATTGAAGCTGGAGAGGTTGGGATCATCGACGTGACCTGCAAGATAAAGTTTTGACTAAAATTGGCTCTGGCAGGATCCTCCGATGGTCAAGTTAGTTCTCTATTTCAATAAGAATGGAGTGCTCAGGAAGAAAATGAGCAGAGTAAGAGCTAAGAGATTGAGCTTAGGGAAGAAAGCATAGTTGGAGAGGATCCTTTATATAGATAGAGCATGTAACAAATTGATAGTGACAGTCGTAACTGCCTGCTAGTGGATCGTTTGGACCATTTGAAGTTTGTTATGGAGAGCGAGTTGTCATTTGTCGTGACCTACCAGCTCATTGAAGATCCACAGTAGGAGTTCAAGTAGTGCCTTTGTACTCGTATGCAGACTTGCGTGTGTCGGAATGAAGAACTCGAGACTAATCGAACTTGAAGATCGACTATTAAGTGGCAGAGGATGAACCGGATCTGATGGGGCTAATTATAATATGTTGGTGCTTCCTTCGATGACCTGGAGAAGTTCGACACACTAGTCAAGAATAGTTTTCTCAAGATTTAAAGACTTCTTAATGGCATCATTTCAATTGCTCCAAGTAGTTCATTCGATGTTCAGGATCAGCTTGAAGTGGATCAAAGGAGCACTGAGGTTCAATGCCTGCTAAGTAGCTACTTTATGTTCTGGATGAGGAACTAAACTCGCATTGGTGATGATGTCCTTTTAGATTAGTTCAGCGGATGGGTGCGTTATAGACTGAACAAATCTACAACTGACTGGAAGAAGTTCATCTAGAAGAAGTGCGACTGGAAGGAGTTTGGCTGGAAGGAGCACGATTAAAAAAAATTTGGATGGAAGAAGTTCGGCTGGAAGGAGTTCAACTGGAAAGAGCACAACTGGGAAAAATTTGGATGGAAGGAGTCCATATATCCTTAGAATCCATTGTTTGTCAGGGTTGGACGAGTTGGAGCTTCAATGCTAAAAATTCTGTTATTCATCTTGAGTCAAAAGGCAAAGTTAATGAAATAATACTTCTCTTTATTGTCCATGTTCATCTTGTCAAACTTTAGTATACTTTTGACAAGTTCTGTAGTATGAAATTGTTGTTGAGAAAATCAGCAAATTTTATAGAATGAAAATCAACCATCAAGAACTTCGATAAAGGTTATTTTACCCCCAACACTTATCCTCCTACTCTCGAGTTCGAATTTCGAATGAAAGGAGAACAAAAATCATAGCGATTGAAGTTCTTTGCCGCTTTCCCGCTCTCAGGAGATGAAAAAATTTTGGCCTTTTTCCTCTAGCATCGAAGCTTCTTAATGGATGAATGACTCAAAGGGACACATTTATTTAAAAATTTGTTCGACGTAGAGCTCTATGTATGACGCAATTATAGCTCTGTCGGGCATCGGGGATGAGCATAATGGATGGGACACGTGGTAGATCAGGACTAGCATAGAACAGCTTGTAATTATAACTGTCTCTAGCTTTCCCCTGCTATTTAAACTCTTTCTTCTCTTCCGACCTCTTATTTTCATGTGAGCCTTCTTTCTTTCAACTTCACTTCCTGCTTCCTCTGCATACCCTATTCTTCCTCCGTTGCGATTTTTCGGCCATTGACATCCTTCTCAACTGTCTTTCACCTTTTCAACCATTCTCTCGAGTTCTTCATCCGAAATGGGTTAGTTCCTCATCCCTTTTTTCTTTGGTTTCTTTGTTTTTCACTTGTATTTTAGGTCTTTTTTGGATTTCCTAGGTGGATTTCACTATCCTTCCTCTTTGGGATTTCACTATCTTTTTTTCTTGATTTTTTAGAGATTTTTTGGATTTATTTTGATCAAAATATCTTTGGAGATATCTTGGTCTTTCGGTTCTAGGAGCCCGGCCAACCCAAACTCTCAAAATCCTGACTCTAGGATAGAAGCCGAGCTTAGGGTAGTACCTCATCCAATTTTTATGTTTGAAATTATTTTTTGTTCCTTGCGCCTCGATGATCTTTCTTTGATAAGGATTCAGTATGGGATGCCTTTGGAGTATAAATTGGAGCTTCTTGGACCGAGCGACCGAGCTTGTGCTCCATTTTCGGGTTGCTTCTGTTTGTACACTGAATCTCTTTGCATCTTCTAATTTCTTCTTTCATCATAGCTCTTTTTCAATTTCTAGATATTTCTCTTGCTTCAATGGTCCCAAATTCTTTTAGGTTCATCATAGGTTTTTCTTTCCTCTATATCTTGGCTGAAGTTCGGCCATCTATTTTCTTGTTCCATAGCTATTACACCTGCAACCACCATCCTACAGCCAAGGACTGGTAGTATCTGTCCTTCTACTTCGACAAAAAAGGGTTGCTTAAAAATGCCCCTTCTTCTATTCATCACTAGAAGAAAAAAATTTTCTTTATTTCATGCCCATCTCTTAGATTAGGACTTCCTCCTTGGGGATGGTTGAGAGATTCAATCTGTCGAGCTCCTAGTTTGGAGAAAGATGACCTTGATTCCATCAGCAAACTTAGAAATTATCGAGCTCTCCTTCTGTCCGAACTCATGAAAGACCAAACTCTATTCAATCTAGATTTGAGCCCCTTCAATCCAACAGATATGCTTCTTAATTTCATAAGTTACTTTCTTATTCTTCTTTTTAATGGTGATTCATTCCTTATTATAGAAATGGATGCGAGTGAACTCTAACAGCTTTCCAAGGAGCTTTAAGCCCACAAAAGGAAGGGCGCTGCACCCGGTGAGCCTTCAAAAAAGACAAGGATCGATGCCTCGAGCTCTACTGCACCCACCGATGCTATTGACACCCCCGCAACTACCACTACCACCAAAGTTGTTGCTGTCACCAAGGTTGCGGCACCTTCGACATCCTCGAGCCCTCCAATCGAGGTCCAAACTTCTGAGCCTCCCCTTGAGAAAGAAAAGGGGGTGGAAAAGAAGAAGGTGAAGATGGCCTCTAAAAAAGTCAAGCAGAAGACTCGTCCCAGTGGATCCAATGCTTCTGATAAGGATCTAGGAGAAAACCCCTTCCATAATTGAGAAATTATCAAGGATCTCATCGATGAGTGCACTTTGGTTGAGGTCATAGATAAAATTGTTGATGTTGACTATGAGCAGCACACTTGGGACTTCCTTGGGTCTTTTCTTGAAGTAACCCCTTGTCTCTCTCTTTTGATTGACCTATCTATGAGCTTCTTCATTTGCATAACTTGCTTTATCTTTTTTGTAGATGGGTCACTAACCGATCGTCAATATTAAGACGATGAATCGCATGAGGTCGAAAGTAGTGAAAGCTCAAGAAAATCATCAAGTTGAGACCAACCGCTTCCTTGAGGAGAAAGTCGAGGCAAACCATCTCCTTATGGAGAAAATAGTCAAGGTTAGGGGCCTCCAAGAGACGGTACGAGGCACTGAGCAAGCCCTGGCACAAGCAAAGGAGGAACTGAGCCTTGAAATGAAGAAGAGGGAGAAAGCCAAAGCTAAGATTGCTGAAATGAAGGAGTAGGTTTCAAGGTAGCTTCGAGAGGTGAAAGCTCAGGCGGTGGAAGAGTTCAAGGCCTCTTCAAAGATGAAGGACATAAAGATTGAGTTCGCCTAGTTGTCTTTTATCAAGGGGTACAAGTTCTATCAGAAGAATATGATCGATAAATTTTTCGAGCTCGACCTCAACTTCTTGGATGAAGGAGCTTTTGATAATGAGGCAGGACTATCTACCACAGCTGTCGATCTTCCGTCAGTCAATCTTTCTTTCACTACGCCTCCTATCACATCTGCTCTCTCTGCTACTAAAGAACCTACATCAACTGAGGCTGCGCCAATCTCTTCTACTACTCCTCCAGAGGTCGGAGGTCCTAAATAGTTGTATTTTTTTATTTTTGTCTATCTTCTTCTTTACCCAAGAATATTTTAATTAATGAAAATAAGCATTTTCTTTTACATTACCTTTGTGTCATAATGTTTTTATGTATTAAAATGCAGTCTCCTGTTGAAGCTAATCCCTTGCCTCAGGGTGTCCCTTTGAGTGCTTATATAAAAAATTTAGAGAAGAAAGTTCGTCAGCTCAATAAAAAGTTGGGAAAGATGGATGACAAACTTAAAAAATTAAAAAAAAATTATGTTGATGCGGCTATCGAAATCAATCGTCTACACCAATCATCTAGACAACTCTTTAAAGAATATAATACTAAGAAGTACCATCTGAATGAAGAGCTTAAGGAGGTCAAGAAGCGTGTGAGTGAAAAGTCTTGGACTTTGACAACCAAGGCTAGTTTCCTTGAGGTTGAGCTGAGGGTGGCACAGGAGAAGATTCGGCTGCTAGAAAGAAGTTCGGCGTAGTTCATTGATCGAGAAGAATATGGTTGGGATTGGTCAAAGAGATTTTTTGAACTCTAAAGCCAATTGATGACAGCCGAGGATTTGTATAATGAATATAGATGTGGTTGGTGTGATTAAGTCATCAATCTCCAAAGAAAGCTTCAGAAGGCTGATGATGAGATTGCTCGATTTTGATAGTGGTTGTCTGATAAAGCCCAGGCCAGCTCAAGTAAAGATTTAGAGAAAGTTCTTTCTTTAAGGAATGCCTTAGAGAACTTGTCGGCGTTATATGCAAAGGAAACGGCCGAGCTACAATAGCTAAGGATCTAGATGACCTATCAAGAAGGCGCCATGAAGGATGCTGAAGCCAAATCTGTAGTTCTTAGGAAGAGGTTGAGAGAGATAGAGGAAGAGTCATGCAAATGGGAAAGGATGCTGAGGGAGAGCTTGGCGGTAAGATAGAGACCTAAGGAGAAAATAGAAGGCCTCAAACTCTTCCTTGTAATGGCTGGAGTTGGCAGTTTGAAGTCCGACTTTGAGTAGGACTTCGTCTTCTTCTTTTTTTTTATAATCAGACTTAATAATCCATGTAATGAACTTTTTCTAAGTATAATGAAAGTACGTTTCTTTTTGTTACATCCATGTGTTGTTTCTGTTTCATGCTTATTGAGTCCCTTTTCTTTCTTTCTTTCTTTGTTTTTTTTGACATCATCTTGGAATGATTGTTTCTACCCCATGGCTTATGTGTTTGTCCCCCTTATTGATGAACAAGGGTCTTCGAAATACATTCTTGTCTCGATGTCGAAAGTCATCGTGTCCATAGCCTGCTTTTTGTTTCTAAAATTCAAAACTTTCAATCTACGTGGGGACGAGGCCCTCTAGTTTTTATTACAGTCAATCATGGCCCTCATTTATACAGAGTCTACCTCCTATCTTGAATAATCGAAAGCCTTTTTTATGTCAAGATGAAGTTCTCTTCCTGTTTCTGATATGGTGGACTTTTATTTTTGTTAGGATAAGGTTTTTCTCCTATTTCTAACAAGATTGCTGGAGGATAAAAGGATCGTTGAAAGGATCTCTCTTCTTTTTTCATGTCAGGACGAGATTCTTCTCCTATTCTTGACATGGTAGGCTTTTATTCTTGTTAGAATGAGATTTTCTTCCTATTCCTAATGATAAGTGGTAAAAATATACTAATAAAAGTATTAAATTATAAAATAAATTAATCTATTTTATTAAAAATTGATATTTTTATTAATCTTATGTAGGAAAGAAGGCCACCAATATGAAGATCTCATTTTTCTAGTTCAGATGAAAAAAATTTCAGGCAAAACGGACTTCAAACGAGCCCAGAATTAAATTTCAAAAAAAAAAAAAAAAAAAAAATGCAGACGCAACGCTGATGTCAGCATTTTTCGCGGCGCACAGTGGAGCATCTGAAGAGTAATTCGAGAATTTCATAGCTTAAAGCGCGCGTTGATTGGCTGAAGAACGCGGCGGTCCACGCAACATCGGACTCGCGCACGGTCCACGGAGGGCAATTTAGGAATTTTGCCTGATCCAATGGGCGATTTTCACTAAAGCTTGAACGGACGGACGAGAAGAAGGCGCTGATGGATGGCATCCACAGCTCCCGATTGAGATCCAACGGTCGAGATTCATCCTGACGTAAAACTATAGATCTGAAGCCTTCTTTCAACGCGATCGGACGGTCCAGATTCGATCCAACGGTCGATCCAACGGCTGAGATTAAATCTGACTTGATCTGGATTATTTTAAGAGGTTTTTGAGTGGTTTTTGGACCGTTTGATCACCATCTAACGGTCAGAATTATCCAGATCTTAATTTGAGTTATTTTGGGAGTCTTAAACCTAGTTTTTGATGGAATTTGAGAAGAAATCAAATTCTTTAGATATAAAACCTGTGAAATAAAAAAAAAAGAAAGAGAGAGACAAAGAGAGAGACGGGGAGAAAGAGAGAGGGAAAAAAAAAAGAAAGAAAGAGAGAGACAAAGAGAGAGACGGGGAGAAAGAGAGAGAAAGAGAGAGGAGAGAGAAAAAAAGTGATTTGTGAGAAAATCAAACGGGTTTTTTTTTTATTTTTCTTCAACGATCAAGACATCAAGGAGCCTCTTCTTCTTCGCCAAGTTCTCCACATCAAGAGCAGCAGATAATCAATTTCAGCAATCAAACAGTCTAATTTTTTTATGCTTTTTATTTTATTTGTTGTTTTTGAATTTGTTATCATGAACTAAATTTTTTTTTACTAAGGCTAAGGTGTAGCCACTCTTTTGATGCAATATTCAATATGACTTATTTTTAAATTTTATTCATGAGGAGTATATAAATCTGATCTTAATGCTTTTAGATTACTGGCCATCTTCTAATTGATCTGATGAACATAGATGTTACGGACCAAGTACATCTATGTTAATGCTTCTTGATTATATATCTTGTATTATGAATCAAATTAGAATTCATATGCATGCGGGAATTTTAGTGCGCTTTGGACGCAGCGTATTTTAATTAGAGGGTTTCACAAAACTTAATGCATTAATATTTATTTAAATTACACCTGGACCAGGTAATTAATAAATATTAATAGTTTTGCTATGCCTGGACCAAAGGATAGTGAATAAATTAGGAGACTCCACCGTCACATGAAATAAAATTAATCTAAAAACCTTAATATTGTATTGACTGAGTTGGTGAACCGATTGCCTTAGTAATCCATTGCTCTTGAATTTAAAATCCTAATAATTTACACTCTCTTTATTTAATTAAAAACTTTTAATTATTTTTTTATTTTTATTTTTTTAATTTCTTATTCTCATAAATCGATCTTCTAAATAAAGCATAGGAAAGAGCTTTTCAGTACTTATTTTTCAATCCTCTAGGGACGATACTCTACTCATTCACTTTATTACTTGATCGACTGGTGCACTTGCCATAGCTATAAATTAGCACGCATCACCTAACAAGATTGTTGGGGCTCAAAAGGATCGTTGAAAGAATCTCCCTCTTTTTTTTCATGTCAGGACGAGATCCTCCTCCTATTCCTGACATGATGGACTTTTATCCTTGTTAGGATGAGATTCTCTTTCTATTCCTAACAAGATCATTGGGATACAGAAGGGTCATTAAAAGAATCTCTCCCCTTTTTTCAATGTCAGAATGAGATCCTCCTCCTATTTCTGACATGGTGGATTTTTATCCTTATTAGGATGAGGTTCTCCTCCTATTCCTAATAAGATCGTTGGGGCACAGAAGGACCGTTGAAAGGATCTTTTCTCTATTTTTCATATCAAGACAAGGCTCTTCTTCTATTCCTGATATGGACTTTTACCCTTGTTAGGACGAGGTTCTCCTCTTGTTCCTAACAAGATCATTGGGGTATAGAAAGATCGAGAATAGAAAGACTATTGAAAGGATCTTTCTCCATCACCTCCTGTCTTAAATGATCGGAGGTTTTCTACTTTGTTCAGAAATGAAGCTCGGTCGAATCACTTTCTGTCACTATAAATTCATAATAAGACTAAAAATTATTAAAGAAAATTTTATTGAAATAGTCATTGATAGTACATCCATAGGTTTTTTGAGTTCTGAGGTCACTGGAACATTGACCTATTGGGAAACATGCAAGATTTCATGCTTGTATTTCAAAACTTTTTTAAAATAAATCACAGCAAAAGATATAAATTAAGCTATTTAATCTATTAAAGCATGTAATTTAATTACTAAATTCTACATCTAGGATCTATAATATGTCATGATGCAAACATAAATCTAAAAATTAAAACATAAAAGGTTGGTTTTGATTAAATCAATAACTAGATCTAGAACTATTCTAAAAAACCTAGATAGAATCTAGGTTAATAAAAAGATCATATCTCTCACCTTTGCATGGGTCGAGAATACCGCGGTTGAGTTTCATTATCATTCTTATTGCTTCAAGCCGCACACACGTCTGATCTCTATAGAAAGTCTACACAAAGCTGCAACATAGATCGGAGGTTCGTCGAACGAAGACCCGCTCGAAATGTTAGCTTCTCATGATAGTTAATCAAAAAAATATTCTTCAGATCTCTTGGACCCTCCAAGAGATAAAGAATACATGGAGGACAGAGGGAAAGACCCAATCCTTGGATCTCCCAAAAATTAGAAAAAAAAGATCCAAGAACTATCCTAAGAGAAGGCAGATCTTCTCTTTCAGCGCATCAATCTTTGATGGCCTGAATGCATCTCCATGCTAGGATAGTAGGAGACCTTCTCCTCAATTATTTTTCATGCTCAAAAGTCTTTTTTCTTTCTGATTTTTTGAAGATAAAAATCTTATAAAATATGGAGAAGAAGGGCTCTCAAAGAAATCCTAAGAGAAGACTTTCTTCTCTTCTTCTCACATCAGGATATGATCAAATCACATCTCAAAATAGACCACCATGCCCCAACTTCTTGGAGCATTAATTCACACACCCTCTCTTTCTATCTTTCAGATTTTTCTCATAGAAAAATTATAGAAAAATAAGAAGGAAAAACTACAAAAGAAAACCATAAGAGAAAATAATTTTTCTCTTACCTTTGTCTCTTCTAGGCATCAACTTTTGATGTCAAGATCAAAGCCTTTTCTTAAAGGATCATGGCACCCAAAGCCTCCCATGCCTCTTCCTCCTTTTTCTCTATTTTTCTATGAATTTTTTTAGGTTTTACACGTCCAAAATTGAAAGGAGGCGTCCTCCTTCTTATGTATAGAAGACTAGGTCAAAAGACCTAGTCAAACAAATATGGCGTCAAGACCATGAAGAGGCGCACAAAAGAGGAGGAAAAAATCATGGAAAAAATCTGAAAAAGTGATGCACAAAAATGGGTGGGCATGGGAAAGAAAAGTCAAAGAGAAGGGATGAGTTTTAACAAATTAAAACTCTTCAAAGTTTGACTCATTCAAACTTCCAAATTTGACTAAGTCAAATTTAAATCCATACAACCAGAAATTGGGCATGGGAACTCTTTCTTAGGTATAGAATTAAATCACATAATGATCTATAAAAAAAAGAGTGGGCTTGGACCTATCTTAGTGGCATAAAGAAAGAAGGGATGAGTCATAGTCTAAGTAGGACTCTCCTATTTTGACTAGGTCAAAACTTTTTGAACCCAAATCAAAATAGTTTTGAGTCAATCTAATTAATAAATAATTCTAATTTAATTAAAAACCTAATTAAATTAGATTAAATTAAATTTAAATTTAAATTAATTTTTAATCAAATTAAAAATTAGGTGCACTCAAGTCCTAATTGAATTAGGACTTGTTCTTCCTTACAATTGGCTTATCCAACAAACTAATTAGACTTAATCTAATTAAATCGAAACCAATTGTAATTGAATCTAATTTAATTATACTTGATCTCAGTTTGATTGCTAAATCAAATTAAGTCAATTAGCAATCCAATTGCTAATCAATCCTCCTACAATACTTGCATTAGGTCAAATATCAATCGTATTGATTGTCTGACCTTAGAATGATTCTCAATCATTGATCAACCATCTAATCAGGTAATAATCTTTTATATGTGTGGCTCCATAAGTTTGAACCTAAGCTAGTAGCATCAAAACTAATTTCTATACTAATCGAAATAATCATCTAATAATGGTACTCGACGTCCGGATAGGTCAAATATATACAAGGCAACATTCTGAGAATCCTGACCTATGGTTACCATATAATTCATCTCTTTGATCAATAATGCTCAAGATGACTTTGAGTTAGCTGTCAACACCTATACAAGTCATGCATATTGTGTTTCAAAATTTTGTAAATTTCGTGACTCCTCATGAGGATTACCCAAGCCTAGGTTTTGCTAAATTAAAATACAGTGAGACATTTACTTTCTGAAGTAATTAGGAGTAGTCAATCCCATCTTGACTCACACACCAACTCTACAAGTACTTAACTATATCCAGAAATCTTTTAAACCTATATTAGAAATACAGGTAGTCCAGCACTAAAGTATAGTGAGTTGCTTGCAAGTCACCATGGTAATTTTAGGTCGGAAGAACACTTATATCCATTGGCCTTAGCTAGCTACTCTTGATAGTAGAGTGCTACATTGATCATGTTTAGTGTAGATGTACTCCTACATCTTATCTGAATGTCATACCAGTGTCTCCACACCATTTGATTACAAGGATAACCAATGCATATGACATACAGCGACCTACACTCAATAAGTTATTATCCTTATTAATAACTTATTATTTGATCATGAATAATTTAAGAACCATCCGATAAATTCTCTTTTATCAATTGATTATGGTTCCAAGGACTTCATCATAATTTAGGAGTTCATTTAAGAAAAATAGAACTTTTATGATGAATGAGCTAAATTATTATTATTATTTGATAATTCATATATTGATTCCAATCATTTACAACTTAGATGATTGGCTTTAGGACACATTTCCTAACATGATCCTCCAAGCACTTTTAGGTAATAAGTTTTTCGTCGGATAATTTTTACGACCTTATAAGGACCTTCCCAGTTCAGGATGAACTTTTCTTGATTCTGTGGTTATGAAATATCTGCTCGTCAAAGTACCAGATCTTTCACTCTGAATATTTTGCTCTTCACTTTAGAATTGTAGTGACGAGCTACTCTTTGCCTGTAGGTAGCCATTCTGATCTGAGCTTTTTTTTATTTTTTTTCTCTAGCAGATCGAGGTTTGCCTTAAGGTCTTATGAATTGCTTTGTTCATTGAAAGCTTCAACTCGTGTCAAGAAAAGTTCAAGTTCAATCGAAAGGACAGGCTCTATTCCAAAGGCCAATGCAAAAGGAATTTCTCCTGTTGGCAATCTTTGGATGGTTCTATAAGCCCTAAAGTCCATAGTAGAGTTCATCCATCCATATATCTTTCGTCCTTTCAAGTCTTGCTTTTATTTTCTGAAGTAGAGTTTTATTGATTACCTCGACTTCACCATTTGCTTGAGGGTGTGTCATAGATGTGAAATGATGAAAAATATCAAGTCTTCACAAAACTTGGCAAACTTCGCTCCTGGAAACTAACATCCATTATTAGTGATTAGCATTCAAGGTAGGCCAAATCTATAAACTATCAACTTTCAGATGAAGTCTTGTACCTTAGCTTTAGTTATTTTTGCCAGAGGTTTGACCTCTATCCACTTAGTAAAATAATCCACTACTATCAAAAGAAATTTTTGCTATCCAGATGTCATGAAAAAGGGTCTAAGTATATCTATCCCCCATTATGCAAATGACCAAGGAACACTTAAGGGTGTGAGTTATGAGGCTGGTTGTCTCTAAATACTTGCATTCCTCTAACATCGATCATATTTTCTCACATAATTTATGGCATCCTGGTGCATGGTTGGCCAATAATATTCTTGTCAAAGTAACTTGTAAGATAGAGATCTAGCCCCTAAATGGTTTCCACATATTCCTTCATGAACTTCTCTCAGAGCATAATTAACTTCGGAAGGTCGGAGACACTTAAGGAGTGGCAAGGAATATGATCCCTTGTACAACTTATTTTCATACAAAATATAGTGGGAGGCTTGGTTTCTTAATTTTTGAGCTTCCTTGGGATCTCTGAAAAAAACTCCATCTTTGAGATATGAAACTAACGAGTCAATCCAGCTGGGCTTATGGTCGAACTGCATTACTGCTTGGGTCTCTTCCAAATTTGGATATTACAGAACTTCAAAGAAAATCTCTTTTGGTAATTCATTCAGGGCTAGAGTAGCCAACTTGAAAAGGAGATCAGCTCTAGTATTTTCTGCTCTAAGGATCTGTTGGATATTAAAGCTATTAAAGATTGAAATCAAGCCTCTTACCTTTTTTAAGTATTTCTTCATGCTTTCCTCCCGAGCTTCATAGGTGTTGCTGACCTGGCCCACCACTAATTAAAAATCACTATAAACTTTAAATGTTCTGCTTTCAGCTCTTTAGCTATTCTCAGTCCTGCAATCAAAGCTTTATATTCTGCTCCATTATTAGTGGCAGAGAACTTGAAGTGCGAAGCATACTCGGCAATAATTTTTTCTTGATTAATTAAAATTAGTCCTACGCCTATCCTGAGGCATTGGATGATCCATCTACATACAATGTTCAAAAATCTTCAGAAAGATAAACTCTTTCTTCAGGAGAATTAAGAGTACAAACTTCTTAATGCTCAGATTCGACTTCATCTAGGATGGTGCATTCTACCATAAAGTCGGCCAATATCTGGGCTTTGATAGATGATCGAGGTTGAAAATTAATATCAAACTTGGTTAACTTGATCGTCCATTTTGCTATTCTTTCGAAAGTATCAGGTCAGTGAAGAACCATCTTTATAGGTTGATCAGTGAGGAGGATAATTATATGCCCCTGAAAATATGGTCGGAGCTTCATGGCTGCAATCAATAAAGCATAAGTTAGTTTTTCTAGTTTGGTATACTTTGTCTCCGCATCTCCCAGAACTCTACTTATATAGTAGATCGACTTTTAAATTTTAGCTTCTTCTCTAACTAGAACAGCTATAATGGCCACCGGGGACATCGCTAAATATAAAAATATTTTTTCTCCAAGTTAAGGTTTGATGAGGAGTGGAGGTGAACTAAGATAATTCTTCAATTTTTCAAAGGCCCGCTGATACTCAAAAGTCCAATTGAAGTTCTTAGACTGTTTAAGTACTTGAAAGAAGGGCATGCAGCACTCCGTCGATCTCGAGATGAAGTGATTCAGGGCTACCACCTTGTCTGTAAGGTACTAAATTTCTTTTTATTATTTTAGGGGCAGTCATTTCTTGGATAGCTCTAATCTTTTCAAGGTTTACCTTGATACCGCATTTCGATACCATGAATCCTAGAAACTTTTTCAAAGTTACTCCGAAAGCGCATTTCGTAGGATTTAGTTTCATCTTATACTTTCGAAGGGTGCTGAAGGTCTCCTCAAGGTCAGTGATGTGATTTGATGAATATCGATTTTTAATAAGTATGTCATCTACATAGATTTTCATATTGCAGTTAATCTGCTTCTTGAAGATCTTGTTCACTAGACACTGATAAGTGGCATCTACGTTCTTTAGTCCAAATGGTATAACCCTATGACAAGAAAGACCACAATCAGTAATAAAAGTAATTTTTTTTTCATCTTCTGGTGTCATTTGGATTTGATTGTAGCCAGAGAAAGCATCAATGAAAGTGAGGAGCTTATGGCCCGAAGTTGCATCTATCAGTTAATCAATTCTTGGCAAGAAAAAGTTATCTTTTGGGCAGACCTTGTTCAAATCTATAAAGTCTATGCACATCCTCCACTTGCCATTTGCCTTCTTAAGGAGAATGATGCAAGCAATCCAGTCTAGATAGTATACTTTTTGGATGAACTCGACTTTAAGAAGTTTGTCGACCTCATTCATAATGGCTTCCAGCCACTCTGGTACAAAGCTATGCTTCTTTTGCTTTACTAGCCAGCATTTGAGATTCATGCCCAGTTGATGCTCCATGACTTCGGCATCAATCCTAGGCATGTCTATAGGTATCCAGGCAAAAACATCGACATTCTTCCGTAAGAAGGTGACGAGCTACTTTCTGACCTCCTCCCTCAAATTGAAGCCGATCTTAATAGCATGATCTTCATGCCCATCGTTTAAAGAAATTATAACAAGATCTTTAATTGGTTCTCCTCGTTCTTCTGTTAGATCATCATGAGCATCAAGCCCATCTATCAGATAAGATTTCATCTGCTTTTCTCCTTGTAAAGCAATAGTGTAACAATGTCGTGCAAGAGCTTAATCTCCTCTTTGACTTTTCCAACCTCATAACTGGTTGGAAACTTCATTTTCAGATAATAGGTCGAAACCATTGTCCAAAGTGCATTCAAGCCGGGTTGACCAAGAATGGTGTTGTAAGCTGAGGGAGTCTTAACCACCAAAAAATTCACTTGGGCTTTTGACTGCCTTGGGTACCGACTTGCCATGATAAATAAAATTATTATTCCTTCAACTGGCACTGCATCATCGATGAATCCTACTAGTGGAGAATTTATTGGTCCCATTCTATTGTCAGGTATAGACATTTTCGAAAATGCATCATAAAATAAAACATCGATAAATCTTCTATTATCAATTAAAATATAGCGTATATCATAGTTAGCAATATTTAAAGTTATTACAATCACGTTGTTATGCGGGAATTGAACCCTTTGAGCATCTTTTTCAGTAAAAGCGATGGATTCTTCAGTCCATTGCTTCTTCCCCGGCTTAGCCGATCCACTTACCTCCCTCCATCGATGTCCCCTAGCAATGATGTTGATTATTTCGAACAGAGGTCGATCGTCCTGCAGCTCATCTCTTTAAGATGGTTCAGGTTGTGGTAGGGCTCTTGGTCGATCTTCTCTTCTTTTCAGTCGACATCTAAGGAATCAATCTAGTCGATCCCTTCTTATTAGCTCCTAGATCTCGTCTTGGAGCTGAATGTATTCTTTAATATCGTGGCCGTGGTCACGATGATAAAGACAATATTTGTTGGGGTTACGCTGGACTGGATGAGTCCGCATTCTTTAAGACCTTGGTAACTGCTCCTTTATCTCCATCAGCACTTGAATCTTAGGAGCATTCAGAGGGGCATAATTATGAAATCTTCTTCATGGGGAGCTTCATCGCATCCTTTGATCTAGGCTCTTTTGCTGATGAGCTTGGGATGGTGTTCGAGCTCGTCGGCACTCAGGAGGAGTTTGAAAGTACGATCGAGCTTCACTCGGCTTCTCAATAACTGCGGGCTTACTTGATTCTTCCATCTGCCGCTCTCTTGTGGCCTCTTCACCTTTTAACTTGAAGGCCTCCTCCGTTGGGACGTAGCCTTTAGCCCAGGCCAACATGTCGGCAAAGTTTCAGAGATACTTCTTCTTCAAGGAGAAAAGAAGATCATTCTTTTGAAGGCTCTCCTTAAGTATAGCCATAGTAATAGATTGATCTAGATTGTGGACCTCCAAAGTAACAACATTGAAGCGGTTGACATAAGCTCGGATGGACTCTCTTTTTTTCTTGATGTTGATAAGAAAGTCAGAACCTCACCTCTATCGTCGGCTACTGATAACATGAGCTACAAACTCATGGCTCAATTGATTAAAAGAAAAGATGATATTCGATTTTAGGTTCGAGTACCGATTTCTTGCTGCTTCCTTCAAGATAGAGGAAAAAGCTTGACAGAGAATGGCATTAGAAGTGCTATGGAGCAGCATCATGATCCTAAAAGCTTCGAGGTGGTCGACTGGATCAGAGATTCCATCATAACTTTCAAATTGAGAAAACTTAAAGTTCGGTAGGATAAGCTCTTGCATGATCCAAGTAGAAAATAAAGGATCAATGCAGATGTTGTCATTATGGACTGAGGTGGTGTGGCGGAGTTTCTCAATCCGTTGATTCATTTTTTAGAGCCTTTGATCGAGAGCATTATCTCGATCATGAATTTTAGAGGGCCGTCGGCTGTAGATGGAGAGAGTCTCTTCGGAAGAAGAATCATGATCAGAATAGGGGCTCTCTGCTCTCTACTTTTTCTTCTCAGGGGTTTTCAGTCTGCTTGCCCAGGTAGACCTTCTTTTTGGTGGGGTCTCTCTGGTTGTGCTAGTACTAGAGGCTGTTACATGACCTGTACCATCTCAATGAGGCCTTTAACCTACTGTATTAACAGGTTGAACAGTTCCAAATCCACCGTGGTAGCTGGTGGAGGGTTTTGAGATGCCAGAGATGGGATCAGAGCAGGCGAATCTGGGTTAGATCTAGCTATGAAGGCAGTAGATCATTGAGTTATAGCCTTCTTTGGCGGCATCTCACAGAAACAAGAAGAAATCTAAGGAAAAAGAGTTAAGGAATTGAAAATGAAAGGAACAAGATGAACTCGACTAAGTATTCCTTTTAGAACAAAGATTCAAGGGCCCTTCCTCTACTGTCAATTCTATTGGTGCGGAAAATGATGCAGATGCCAGAGATCTCTAGAACTGGAGAGGTTGGGATCATCAATATGACCTGCAAGATGAAGTCCTGGCTAGAATTGACTTCAGCAGGATCCTCCGACGGTTAAGTTAGTTCTCCATCTCAACAAGATTAGAGTGCTCAGGAAGAAAATGAGCAGAGTAAGAGCTAAGAGATTAAGCTTAGAAAAGAAAGCATATCTGAAGGATCCTTTATATAGATGAAGTATGTAATAAACTAATAGTGACAGCCGTAATTGCCTGCTAGTGGATCGTTCGGGCCACGTGGAGTTTGTTACGGAAAGTGAGTTGTCATTTATCACGACCTACCAACTCGTTGGAGATCTATAGGCGGAGTTCAGGCAGAGCCTTTGCACTCATATGCAGACTTGCATATATCAGGATGAAGAACTCGAGGCTGATCAAACTTGAAGATTGACTGTTAAGTGACAGAGGATGAACTGGACCTGATGGGATTGATTATAATATATTGGTGCTTCCTTCGACGATCTGGAGAAGTTAGGCCGACTAGTCAAGAAAAGTTTTTTCGAGATTTAAAGACTTCTTGATGGCATCATTTTAATTGCTCCAAGTAGTTCGTTCGATGTTCAGGATCAGCTTGAAGTAGATCAAAGGGGTACTGAGGTTCAATGCCTACTAAGTAGCTACTTTGTATTCCGGATGAGGAATTGAACTCACACTGGTGATGAGGTCCTTTTAGATCAGTTCAGCAGATTGATGTGTCATAGATTGATCGAATCTATAACCGACTGAAAAAAGTTCATCCGAAAAGAGCACGATTGGAAAGAGTTTAGCTGGAAGGAGCATGACTAGAAGAAATTTGGATGGAAGGAGTCCGACTGGAAGGAGTTCGACTGAAAGAAGTTCGTCTATCCTCAGAATCCATTATTTATCAGGGTTGGACGGATTGGGGTTTCAATGCTAAAAATTCTATTATTCATCTTGAATAAAAAAGTAAAGTTAATGAAGTAGTATTTCTCTTCATTGCCTAAGTTCATCCGGTCGGACTTTAGTATACTTTTGATAAGTTTTGCAGTATGCAATTGTTGTTGAGAAGATCGGTAAATTTTATAGAATGGAGGTCAATCGTCAAGGACTTCGGTGAAAGTTATTTTACCTCTAACAACCATTATTAGAAAATCTTTAAGAAAATATTCCTAAATAAATAATGATGTCATCCATGCTTTTCATTTGTTTTTAAAAGCATATAGAGTCGGTATATTATCACATTGGCTATTTTTTTAGTTCTTATGCTATATTTTCACTTAGAAGTCATGATACATTCTAATGTGGCAACCATTCTCGAGTTAACTTGGTAAGAGCTCTGCCTAATTATTTTTGGTAGTTATGGTTGTAATATGCAGTTGTTCTTCAAAATTAGGTTTTATTTTTATATGCTTTTGCATGTATAATTTTATTAATATAAATTTATTTGCCTTTTAGTATACAAAACCAACTTTCTCTAGTATTAATTATTTATTTACATAATTTTTGTTTTATTAAAATTAAATGCGTTAAGATCTTAGAGAGCGCTCCTCTCGGAACTCCACTCAACCTAGAACCACCTAGAACCCTGCTCTCTCTCACCGCGCGGCCATGGCGGCGAGGGTACTGATCGCAAGAGCAGAGAAAACCCTATCCCTCCTCCTCCATCCTCCCTCCCCAGCGTCCGGCTCGATCCTCTCCACCGCCGCGATCTCCCAATGCCTCCGTGGCCTCCACTTCCTCGCTTCCCGGCGTCTCCAGCCCCACGGCCACGGCGGAATACAGCCTTCCCTTGCCCGGTCCATGGTCGCCGGTACTGTCCCCACGCCCGACCTTAACGAAACCGTCTCCTCCGCGCTCGACGTCGATACCAGGGTTCCGGCCACCGTGATCACTGGTTTTCTTGGTGCCGGAAAGGTCGGCTTTTTATTTAAATCTCTTTATGTTATAAATTTTGAGTCTTGATTGTTCCTTTCAATATTTCCTATCGACCGGGATTTCATTTCAAAATTCTCTTAGCGGGTAAAAAGATAAAAAGAATTCTGTTGGGATAAATCCCGCTCCATCGAAGTCTAGCTCGGTGCTCAGCTTAATGCAATCAGTAGCCGTAGAAGAGCTTCAGTAGATGGGCTTTAGCCGAACCCCTAGCGTCAGAGCTTTTTCTAACCTGTTCAGCCGACCGAGCTATTTAGCTGTCGAGCTTTTTCGGACTCTTCAGCTGTCGAGCTTCTTCGGACTTCTTTCGGTCGGATCGAATCCTTCCAGCCGGTCGAACTGCTTAGCGGCCGAGTTCCTCGGACTCCTAACGTCGGGCTTCTTCGAACCCGTTCAGCTGGCCAAACTGTTTAGCGGCCGGACTCCTTGGACTCCAAGCGGTTGGATTTTAATGGGATCTCCAGCATCCGAACTCCTCAGCGGTCGTCCCTCGGCCGAACTCTCCAAGCGGTCGTCCCTTCAGCCAGTCGAGCTCCTCCGAACTTCTATACAGCCGAGCTCCTCCCGAGCTTTTTCTTCAGTCGAACTCTCCTACAAGTCCGAACTTCTCTGGACGAACTGTCGCCATCAGTCCGCAACAGGCAACAAGATCGGACGATATGGCCGCCACTACTGGCGACACCACTCTCTCCGTAACAGTCCCATGCAGCCCGGACGACATGGCTACTACTACTGGTGACACCACTCTCTTCGTAATCAATCCCATGCAGTCCGGACGACATGACCACTACTACTGACGACACCATTCTCTCCGTAATCGGCCCCATGCAGCCCATGACCTGTTGGTATGGCTGTTACCGTCCACCTGACGACGCCTTCCTCTTCGTACCGAGCTCCATGCGGCTCCCGCCGTTCGCTGCCAGGCGGTATGGCCATCGTCATCAACTAAGCTCCGCCTATAAAGGATCCTTCAGATACGCTAATCTCTAATCTCTCTAATCTCTAAGCTCTTCTCTTCTTCTCCAAGCTCCGGAACTCATTCCGAGCACTCCATTCCTGTTGGTCAAAGCTGACTTGATCGTCGGAGGGTCCTGCCGGCGCCACCCTCCACCGGCTTCGGATGGGACTTTGTTTTGCAGGTTCCCGGCGACGACCTCATCGGCCTCCACTCCGGCAGACTTCGGCGACGATCAGTTTCTGCGTCAACAGATTGGCGCTAGAAGGAGGACCGGTGACGATTTCTCTTTTAAAGGAAGCCGAGGTTCCCTCGTTCTTAAAGGAGTGCTCGGCGACGATTTCCTCCTTTCCACTCCAGAGATTTCTCTTCTTCCTCTCTCGAATTTTCTTCCATAAAAAAACAAGATGCCCCTTAGGAGAGCCTCGATCCGGCGGTCGGCGGCCTCTGCGGTCCGATCCCGTTCGGATCCGTCCGCTCCCGCTCCAGCCCCAGCGACCCAGGCTCACTCTGTAGCCGCGGTGGACGCAGAGCAGTTCAACCTGCTCGTCCGGCAGGTTCGTGATCTCACGGAGGCAGTGTAGGCGGTGCAGGCCATGCACCAGCAGGCCCCAGTACCAGCTCAACCGGCGTGGGATTCTCTAGAGCCGTGTGGTACAGTCCAGGGGCGACCAACATGGGCTACCCGACCTCCAATCCCCGGAAGAGGAAGGCAACGAAGGGAGAGCCTCTGCTCGGACCGCAGCTCGATCCAGGGTGAAGCTTCGCATCCGTTCGGCAAGAAGATCAGAGACCGCGAAGATCTCCTGGATCAAAGGCTTTTAGAAATGAGTCGACGAATCGAAAAACTCCGTCACACTCCCTTCTCACGCGGCAATGACATCTGCACTGACCCTTCTTTTTTGCAGAAAATCATGTAGGAACCGGTCCCGTCGAACTTCAAGCTCCCGCAATTTGAGAGCTACGATGGGACCACCGATCCGGTCGACCACTTGGAAGCCTTCCGGACGATGATGCTGCTTCATGGCGCGCCAGATGCTATCCTGTGCCGGGCTTTGCCCTCTACCCTTAAAGGAGCCGTCAGGAACTGGTACTCGGCGCTCAAGCCGAGTACCATCTTATCGTTTGACCAAATGAGTCAACAATTTGCGGCCCACTTCGTCAGTAGTCGGCGTCCACGCCGAGGTTCGGATTTCTTAATGGCCATCAGGCAGAAGGAGGGGGAACCCATCCGAGCTTACGTCACCCGATTTAATACTGCTGCAGTGGAAGTCCGAGACCTGGACCAGTCAGTTGCCATGGCCGCTCTCAAGGGCGGCCTTCAGAAGAACGACCTACTGTTCTTCCTGAAAAAGAAGTATCCCAGGGACTTCGTCGACATGCTGGCTCGGGCCGAAAGTTATGCCCGGGCAGAAGAGGCCTTCAGGGCTAAGGACGACGAAGCTGACGGCCGACGGCGAATCGGTGGGCCAGGCAGGCCCGCCGAAGAAAGGAAGCAGATTGAAGCTCGACCGCGTTCCTGGACTCCCCCGGGCCGTGGGCGAGCCCGAACTCCCCCTTAAGCTTGGAGGCGGAGAAGCCCTGACGGCAGGGCACGCCGAGGTTCCCCCCAACGCCGAAGTTCTTTCCGACGACGACTTCACAATTACGCTCCCCCTAACGCCCCAAAGACTCAAGTGCTGATGGAGATCCGAGAGCGACTTCCAAGACCGAAGAGAATGCGTTCTCATCTTGGCAAGCGCAATCCCAACAAGTTTTGCCTTTATCACCGCGGCCACGGTCATGACACTAAGGAGTGCATCCAACTTCAGGACGAGATCGAAGAGCTCGTCAGGAGAGGCAGACGTAGCCGATTTCTGTGAAGGCGGCCTGAGGAGAAGGAAGATCGGCTGAGAGCGTCACCGCCAGGTGGGAAAAACCAGCAAGAAGATCGGCCGCCCCTTGGCGTCATCAATACTATCTTAGGGGGACCTCAGCAAGGAGAGACCAGCGGATCCGGAGGATCAATGAAGAGGCGGAGGATCGTGGAGCCCGTGACCTTCACCGAGGAGGACGGTCAGGGAATTCAATTTCCACACAATGACGTGGTTGTAATTTTCTTGAATATTGCCGACTACGATGTACGCCGCGTCTTGGTAGATAATGGAAGCTCGGTCGATGTGTTGTTTTACGATGCCTTCTCAAAAATATCCTTGCCCGACCATTTGGGGCCGATGAATTCCCCGCTGGTAGGGTTTGCTAGCAACGCCGTACCAGTCGAAGGCATAATAATATTGACCGTAGCGGTAGGGCAACGCCCGAGGCTGGCGAAAGCTCGGGTCGACTTCCTAGTCGTAAGGATCCCGTCCGCCTACAATGCGATCCTCGGCCGACCTGGTCTAAATGCACTCCGGGCGGTAGTGTCGACCTATTATTTGAAGATGAAGTTCCCAACGAGTCGCGGGGTCGGAGAGGTCAAAGGAGATCAGGCTCTGACGAGGTATTGCTACTCGATCGCCCTGTATAAGGGAGATCAGCCCGACCCCTGTCTTGTTGACAGATTGGACTTCCGCGACGACCTCACTGAGGAGCGGGGTGAGCCTGCGGAGGATCTCGTCTCTGTGCCCTTGAATGACGGAAGCTCAGAGCACGCAGTGCAGATCGGCTCCAACTTAGCGGCCGAGGTTTGGGAGCAGCTCGTCGCTTTCCTCAGAAGAAACGCGGACGTCTTCGCCTGGACCCCAGCGGATATGCCGGGAATCGACACCGAGGTCATGGAACATCGATTGGTCGTCAATCCGAGGCACCAGCCGATAAGAGAAAAGCTGCGCCATCACGCCCCGGAGAGGCAGAAAGCGATCGCCGAAGAAGTAGACAAGCTCTTCAAAGTCGAACTCATCCGGAAGGTTAGCTATCCAACCTGAGTTTCGAACGTGGTTCTTGTCAAAAAAGCGAATAACAAGTGGAGGATGTGCGTCGACTTCAAGAAGCTGAACAAGGCTTGCCCGAAGGATAGCTACCTCCTACCCAGGATCGACCAGCTGGTGGATGCAATCTCGGGCCACGAGCTCCTCACCTTCATGGACGCCTTTTCTGGTTACAATCAGATACGCATGGCGCCCGAGGACGAAGAGAAGATCGCCTTCATTACTAACCGAGGCCTTTATTGCTATAGGGTCATGCCTTTTGGACTCAAGCATGCAGGGGCAACATACCAGCGTTTGGTTAATAAGGTCTTCAAGGAGCAGATCGACCGCAACATGGAGGTGTACGTAGATGACATGCTCGTCAAAAGCCGAGCTTCAACAGACCACCTGACCGATCTTGAAGAGACCTTCAGTGCACTCAGGAAGCACAAGATGAAGCTGAACCCAACCAAATGCGCCTTTGGTGTAACCTCTGGAAGATTTCTCGGGTTCATGGTGTCGAGACGCGGAATCGAGGCAAACCCCCAGAAAATTCGAGCCATTCGGAAAATGGCCATTCTAAAGACGATCAAGGAAGTTCAGCGCTTGGCCGAGAAGGTGGCGTCCCTAAATCGCTTCGTCTCAAGGTCGGTCGAGCGATGCATGCCCTTCTTCGAGGTTCTCAGGCGACCGAAGGACTTCTGCTGGACGGCGAAATGCCAGCAGGCATTCGAGGAGCTCAAAAACTACCTCGGCACGCCCTCGCTACTGGCAAAGCCCAAATCCGGGGAAGAATTGTTCCTATACCTAGCTATCTCCCCGGTGGCCCTGGCGGCAGTCCTGGTCAGGGAGGGAGCAAAGACGCAGCGACCGATCTACTACGTGAGCCGAGTCCTGAGGGACGTGGAGACCAGGTACTCTAGGTTAGAAAAATTAACTTACTGTCTTCTAATTGCTGTCAGGAGGCTCCAACCTTACTTTTAGAAGCACACCATAACGGTCCTCACGGACCAACCAATAAAAGCAATTCTCCACCGAGCAGACGCTTTCGGAAGAATCGCAAAATGGGCAATCGAGCTCACAGAATTCGACATCAACTACCGCCCCAGACCGTCGATCAAAGCCCAGATATTGGCGGATTTTGTGCTGGAATGCACAATTCTAGTTGAAGCCGAGCTTGAATCAAGCAGAACCGGCACCAGAGCGAGGCTGAACTTCGACGAAGTCGAGCTGCCGCGGTCGGACCTCCCCGAGGAAAGCGCTGACCTCCCCGAAGGCTCCTGGGCCCTGCACGTGGATGGTTTGTCCAACTCCACTGGAGCTGATGCCGGGCTGGTCCTGGTCAGCCCTGAGGGAGTCGTCGCCAAGTACGCGCTACGCTTCGAGTTTCCTGTGACCAACAATGGGGCCGAATATGAAGCGCTGATCGCAGGATTAAAGATAGCAAGGGAATTAAAGGTAGATCAGCTTTAAGTCTACAGCGATTTTCAGCTGGTGGTCGGCCAAGTCAGCGGCAGTTACGAGGCATGGGAGGAAAGCATGGTGAGATACCTTGGGAAGGTGAGGGATTTGACTTCGGCCTTCGACAGTTTCGGCATTCAACATATTTCGAGGGCGGAAAATGCAAGAGCCGATCTTCTCTCCAGATTGGCCACCTCTGCCCCGACCGAACTGCCTAGAGGAGTATTTCTGGAGACTTTGAAGTACCCAACCTCGGAGGAGCCTCATGTCATCCTACAGACGGAATTCGAGCCGAGCTGGATCGACCCGCTGGTCGCCTACCTCAGGGAGGGGGTCCTTCCTCACGATCCGAAAGAAGCTCGGAAGCTCAGGAATCAGGCCTCCCGCTACGTCTTATACGAAGGCAGGTTGTATAAGAGGTCGTACTCCCTTCCGTTGCTGAGATGTCTTCGATCTTCAGAGGCCGACCTCGCGCTATGGGATGTGTACGAAGGACTTTATGGAAGTCATGTAGGAGCTAGGTCCCTGTCACAAAAACTACTCCGGCAGGGATACTACTGGCCGACTTTATTTCGCGATTCCATGGAATATGTAAAGAGGTGCGACCGCTGTCAGAAGAATGCCAGCGTGCAGAGGCAGCCGGCATCTGAACTCACTCCGCTCAGCTCATCCTGGCCGTTTGCGCAGTAGGGAATGGATATACTCGGCCCCTTTCCAACGGCGTCTAGGCAGCGGAAGTTCCTCCTGGTCGCGATCGACTACTTCACCAAGTGGGTCGAAGCCGAACCACTCGCGAAAATTACCGAGGCCAAGGTGCAGGACTTCGTCTGGAGGTCACTAGTCTGCCAGTTCGGCCTACCCTGAACCCTCATAACCGACAATAGACGGCAATTCGTCGGAACGAGGTTCGCCGAGTTCTGTGAAGGACTAAACATCTCCCATCGCTTCACATCGGTGGCTCACCCGCAGGCCAATGGGAAAGCTGAGATAACCAACCGGACCCTGCTACAAGGAATCAAAGCGAGACTCGATAGGACAAAAGGGGTCTGGGTGGACGAACTCTACCACGTCCTCTGGGCATACTGAACTATCCAGAGGGTGCCAACCGGAGAAACGTCCTTCGCCTTGGCCTTCGGTACTGAGGCAGTTATCCTGGTCGAGCTTAAGCTCCCGTCTGTGCGAGTCGTGGGCTTCAACGAGCGGCACAACCCCCAGGACCTCAGAGTCAACCTTGATCTTCTGGAAGAAAAGAGGGAGGAAGCCCGCGTCCGGATGGCAGCCTACAAACAGAAGGTGGCTCGGTACTACAACTCCAGGGTTAAAAACAAAACGTTCAGAGCGGGGGACTTGGTGCTGCGGCGAGCCGCTGTCGCTCAGCCTTAGAATCGAGAGAAGCTCGCCCCAAACTAGGAAGGCCCGTATGAGGTGACGGAGGTCGTCCGACCCGAAACTTATCGCCTGAAGGAATTTGGAGGGATAATGCTTCCCCGACCGTGGAACTCAGAAAATTTGAGGATGTATCATCAGTAGACTTCCTTTAAAAACTCCTTTGCTCTGCATTATTGATTTTTGGCAATAAAGAACAGGAAAGAAACGAGCAAAAGTAGCCCGAGGTTCTAACGCGAGCAAAGTCGAAGGCCTCATCCACCTTAGACGAGATGGGGGGAGAGGCTCGGACGACAGTCCGCATGTACCCCCACAGTCCGTTAGGAACAGGAGGATCTCGTCCTAACGCGAGCAAAGTCGAAGGCCTCGTTCACAAAGGACGAGATGGGGGGAGAGGCTCGGACGACGGTCCGCATGTGCCCCCACAGTCCGTTAGGAACCGGAGGAGGACCTTGTCCTAACTCGAGCAAAGTCGAAGGCCTCGTTCACAAAGGACGAGATGGGGGGAGCTCGGACGACGGTCCGCATGTGCTCCCACAGCCCGTTAGGAACAGGAGGACCTCGTTCTAACGCGAGCAAAGTCGAAGGCCTCGTTCACAAAGAACGAGATGGGGGGAGAGGCTCTGACGACGGTCCGCATGTGCCCCCACAGTCCGTTAGGAACAGGAGGAGGACCTCGTCCTAACGCGAGCAAAGTCGAAGGTCTCGTTCACAAAGGACGAGATGAGGGGAGAGGCTCGGACGACGGTCCGCATGTGCCCCCACAGTCCGTTAGGAACCGAAGGAGGACCTCGTCCTAACGCGAGCAAAGTCGAAGGCCTCGTTCACCTTAGGCAAGACGGAGGGAGACAGGCGACGGTCCTAATGTGCCCCCATAGCCCGTTAGGAACAGGAGGAGATCCTCATCCTAACGCGAGCAAAGTCGAAGTTAGGAATAGGAGGAGAACCTCGTCCTAACGTGAGCGCCTGCATCAACCTCAGCCAAAAGAGATAAGATCTCTCCCGAGCGACCGTGGACAACCTCGGTCAGAGATAAGATCTTCCCCAAGGAGATAAGGTCTCCCTCGAGTGCCCGGTTCGACCTCGGCCGTAGGAGATAAGGTCTCCCCCGAGTGTCCGGTTCAACTTCGGCCGCAGGAGATAAGATCTCCCCCAAAGAAGTTCGGCCGCAGGAGATAAGGTCTCCCCCGAGTACTCTGTTCAACCTCGGCCGCAGGAGATAAGATCTCCCCCAAAGAAAGCAACCGTGTCAACCTCGACTGGAGAGCTTCAACTTCGACCTAGAGAAAGCAACCATGTCAACCTCGGCTGGGGAGCTTCAACTTCCACCTCGGCCAGAGATAAGATCGGAGACAACCTCGCCCTGAGATCAGATCTCTCCCGAGCGCTCGCAGTGACCTCGGCTGTAGGAGACAATGCCGCCCCTGAGGAGTGCAACCTCCGGCTTCGATCGCAGCGGACGAAGCTCAGAGGTGAGATCTCCCCCGAGTTTCGACCTAGACCAGCACGGAGCTCAGAGGAAGACTTCGGCAGTCTTCTTCTCTGCACTCTCTTCCTTCGATTTTCGAACTCGGGAGTGGGGGGGCTAGTGTTGGGGATAAATCCTGCTCCCGCCGAAGTTTAGCTCGATGCTCAGCCTAATGCAACCAGTAGCCGCAGAAGAGCTTCAGCAGACGGGCTTTAGCCGAACTCCTAGCGTCCGAGCTTCTTCTAACCCGTTCAGTCGGCCGAGCTACTTAGCTGCCGAGCTTCTTCGGACTCCTCAGCCGTCGAGCTTCTTCGGACTCCTTTCGTCAGGACCGAACCCCTCCAGCCGGCCGAACTGCTTAGCGGCCAAGCTCCTCGGACTCCTAGCGTCCGAGCTCCTTCGAACCCGTTCAGCTGGCCAAACTGCTTAGCGACCGGGCTCCTTGGACTCCAAGCGGTCGGGCTTTAATGGGATCCCCAGCGCCCGAACTCCTCAGCGGTCGTCCCTCGACCGAACTCCCCAAGCGGCCGTCCCTTTAGCCGGCCGAGCTCTTCCGAACTTCTCTACAGCCGAGCTCCTCCCGAGCTTTCCCTTCAGCCGAACTCTCCTACAAGTCCGAACTCCTCTGGACGAACTGTCGCCATCAGTCCGCAACAGGCAACAAGACCGGATGATATGACCGCCACTACTGGCGACACCACTCTCTCCGTAACTAGCCCCACACAGCCCGGACGACATGGTCACTACTACTGGCGACACCACTCTCTCTGTAATCAGTCCCATGCAGCCCGAACGACATGGCCACTACTACTGGCGACACCACTCTCTCCGTAACCGGCCCCATGCAGCCCATGACCTGTCGGTATGGCTGTCACCGTCCACCTGACGACGCCTTCCTCTCCATACCGAGCTCCATGCGGCTCCCGCCGTTCGCTACCAGGCGGTATAGCCATCGCCATCAACTAAACTCCGCCTATAAAGGACCCTCCAGATACGCTAATCTCTAATCTCTCTGATCTTTAAGCTCTCCTCTTCTTCTCCAAGCTTCGGAACTCATTCCGAGCACTCCATTCCTGTTGGCCAAAGCTGACTTGATCGTCGGAGGGTCCTGCCGGCGCCACCCCCCACTGGCTCCGGACGGAATTTTGTTTTTGCAGGTCCCCGGCGACGACTTCATCGGCCTTCACTCCAGCGGACTCTGGCGACGACCAGTTTCTGCGTCAACAAATTCAATTTTGATATATTTATTGAAGTGCACCATGATATAATTTATCATGATGGTACAAATGGCTTGTGCAAGGACTTATGATTCACAGTATCACTCTCTCGATTTAGTTGATGAATCTAGTTATGGGCATATCACAACCTGGGGAAAATGATAAACTGAATTTAGTAAGGGACCGAGAATGTCACAAGTAATCAAGAGAAAATATGATTTTTTTTTTTCCCGTCTAGAGTTCTAGATGAAAAGTATGTCAATATGATTTTTTTTTTATTTTTTATTTTTATCCTCCAGATAAAAAGTTATGTCTCAGTTATGCTGCTAGTAGTCAGTCCATTAACGTTCTACCAAGTGATAGATGTTTTTTTTTCTTTTCTTTTGTTGCAAAAGACCCGTAGGCCTATTCAAGTGATAGACGACTGTTAACGGAACACTTAGTATGCGTTTTAATGCTGCAGGATAGAGTGAAGTCTTCCATGTGTTTTGATTAAGCTATTTGTATTATTTTCCCAATAAAGATCTTTGCATTTCAAATGATGGTTATCTGTATGACAAGCTCAATGGAGGTAGTTGGGCGAAGTATCCATCTAAATCTAAAAAGGCTTGTTGGTCCTAAAGGAGGAAACTGCTACTATCTTTACTGTCCACTTTTGTTTTTCAAAAAAGAAAATATGAAATAGGTTTTTGGTAATATTCTGCAAACATAGTAATAAGTGACAACATATATCTCAGAAGTGAAGTTCTATAAAATGAGGTCCCTGGTGATAATTTGTCAACACGGTGATAACCAACTTGCTATTTGATATTCTTTTGGCACTTAAGAGCTTCATATTGAGAAAGATCACTGGGTAGTAAGACTTTATGTTATGGAAGAGTGTATTAATCACACCTATCATTCATATTCTTAAAAGCAACCATGTAATAAAGTAATCATGTTGATTTGAAATTGGAATTTATGGTGACCATTGGAAGTTATGCATTACAAGTCACCATGGAATCCCTTTATCAGCTGGAAAACAATGGAGATGCACATTTGACATGGTCCTCCATGCATCATTATCTATCCTTTTTCACCTTTATTTCTGCTCTAAGGTTTTGGATACATTAATAATATTTAAAGAAAAAAATTATAACCATAGTAATATTTTTAACACGTGGCATATTATGTCGCATCATGATTGCTCTTTTTCTTCATATTCCTTATCATATTTCACAAGTACATTAGGAGAAAAGGATCTTGACATTAAGATATAATTGGTTGGTTGTATGTTCTACAAATGCACACACCTTGAGCATATTCTTTCTGTACTCTTAGGTAAATTTGAGAATTTTTATTGTCTCTTTGCTTTTTGTGTATATCTTGGTCCTTGTCCTACAAACATCATCTCATCTATACAAGGTCAGGTTTAGTTCCAGTAGCTTCTTAACTCAAATATTGCACAAAAAATTTTTATAAACCTTCATTTTGCTGGACATTGCTTGTGAATATTGTTACTTTAACAATTTTTATCTGCACTTATGCTCTTTATGTAGCTAAAATGGATCTGTTAATTTTTGTCAATGTGGATGTTTTCTATGCAGACAACTCTCTTGAATCACATTTTAACTGCCCAACATGGTAAGAGGATTGCAGTCATAGAGAATGAGGTATTGGAGGTTTCTATCATTGATTTCAGTTTACATTTCCTATATTATGGCTGCCTCTGCTACTTTATGACCCTTTACTAATTTATCTGCTTTCTATCACCTTAAAGAATAACTATTTATACAGTATGATGGAAAGATGCCTTGCTGTATGCTAAGCAACCTTTTTGGTGAACTGCAGTATTTTTTTTTTTTTGCTATGTTTTAGTGTCGTGGCTTTTTTCTTGTGCAAACAAAGCACTGAAGATTCAGATTGGTGTTCTTATTTGATGCATATCAGTATTCCATAGCTATAAATCTTCAATGAAAGATTTGCAGCACCATCCTTGGTGGACTTATCAAGTCTTGTATCCTAAGCCTCCCATTACCACTTTAATTAAAAATCTTTACCTTTCAACTGTCAAATCTTTGCTTTTCTCATTGCATAGTTTCACTGCATTATCTCTTATGGAGTCTTCTATGTCCTCATCTGTGTTAAGCCTCATATTAGTTCATTGTCTACCATATTGATCTAAAATTGCCTATATTGCATCCATATGTGTATAACTCAATTTGGTTCCATTCACAGTCAAAATTGTGTTACATTTATTAGCATATGCTGATACAATTTTTTTAAAGGTCTGCTAGTTCTAAAGCAGTCCTTTTCTTCAATTAAGGCTTTATTGTTGCCCTTCATAGTTAATGCTATTCTTTTTATTATTAACTTTTTTTTTTTTGAAATATTATTCTATTTCCTCTTCCGGTCTCCTATTCATGTATTGCATCTAATTCAATGTTGTGAAGACATCTTACTAGCTTTGTAAGTTTTTGTTTTTCAGCATTTAGTGTAAGTATAAACTTATTTTGCATTTTTGCTCAAAGATTTGTATAATCTCCCATTATTCATTCCTTCTCTTGTAATCATGCTGTGATCATTTGGTTTTAAACCTATGGAATGAAATCCTTGTAAAGGATGCCAAGCAGATGGGCTAGTCTTTAATCAAATCATCAGTTTGTGGGGGCATTGTATTTTACCGAAACACATAATTTCTGTACTTCCTTAACTATAATTTGACAATCGGCATCCACATTTCCATATTTGTGTTTGATGTGTAGTTGATGAGAATGCATTTCCATTTTCTAAAGCATATAACTCTTGTTAAATTTCAAATCTTAATGTTATAATTGTGTTCAATTGCATGAGACTAGACTGTTGTATTATTTCTCAACTATTGAAATTATGCTATGAGGCCCTACTTGTTTTGTGAATTACTTGGAACAAACTTCAATGAAATCCATATGCTGTTTTATTCTACCAAACAACCTTTTTGGCAGTGAGGTAGATGAGGTAATGCGAAGGGTAAAAGTAGGATTTAGCAAAGCTGATAGGCTACTTTTTACTCACTAATGTCTCTTAACCTGGATAAACTATCTGACCGAAAGAAGGTGGTTAGGGAAGGATGCTCTTTTAGGAATAATTTCATAGTTGCATTCACATGTTTACATAATTTCTTTCTTGGCAGTTTGGGGAGGTGGATATTGATGGTTCACTGGTTGCCAGCCATTCTTCTGTCTCGGAGGATATAGTGATGGTTAACAATGGCTGCCTTTGTTGCACTGTAAGAGGAGACCTGGTTAAAATGCTTTTGGAGTTGGCTAGGAAGAAGCGTGACAAGATTGATCATATTGTTATTGAAACAACAGGTAGAGATGTTTTACACCAAAATATTAAGCTTAATGGTCCAAGAACAGTTTTGGCTGGGATCATTAGATATCTTATTATGACTGCATTACTGTCTAGATAGAATTATTCTAGTGCCTATTAACAATGATTTTACTTAAAACTTATATTTCCTGGTTTTTTAAATAACATCACTCATGTATATCCATTAGTTGGTGCTTTCTGAATGCATGATAATCTTGAAATAATGATGAGCTTTCCTTGTTCCATCTACTCAATTTGCTGTATTTGCTTTTTTAGATAACAAGTTCACTCTGGCTGTATAGACACATCTTTTGTTCATATCTTCCCACTTATTCCTTTAGATATTAATTTGACTTTTGAAAATGTGGTTAAGAAACTTTGTCCATGGATGTGTTGCTTGGTGAGGGTTCTTGGGAGAAGCTTCTCATCTGTTGGTGCATTTTTTGATTCACATGAATGCTAACCTATCATGTGTAGTAGCTAGCAGTAACATATGTCATAGCAAACAAGTTTTATGCTACCATCCCTTGCATGCATTATGGTACTTTTCTAATACTGGAATAACATCCAAACTGATAGTTGTGTGAGAGTATAAATGAGATGGTAAAGATACTCGATTTTGTTTTAAGACTCTCTCTAATATTAACCACTTGGAATGGATAAAATTTGGATGATCAACATATGTGACCTGCTAATCATTGTTCTTTTTCTTTTTGTGGCAAGACCCGTTTCTTGTTTCGAGATAACTTTAAAAAGATCATATTCGTGTAACCAGATACTCCCATTCTAATTCCTTGTCACTTATTTAGATTTTTTTTAATTTAAAAATTGCAAAGACATCTTTTTTTATGTGAAATTAGACCTCTGGACTAGTTAAGCAATGCTTAACTGCTAAGCCATGGATACCTGTTAGTATGATGATCTCTCATAATTCCTGAGGTTTCTGTTTGCAGGTCTTGCAAAGCCTTCTCCTGTCATTGAGACGTTCTATTCAGATGAATTGGTTGCACGATATGTGAAGCTTGATGGTGTTGTTACTTTGGTAGACTGTAAGCATGCCATGCAACATTTGAATGAAAAGAAACCAAGGTGGGTGGTGAATGAGGCTGTAGAGCAAGTTGCATATGCAGACCGTATCATATTAAACAAGGCAAGCATACATCAAATGATTAGTTTATCTGCTCAAATCTTTTCAGAGCTCAGGCTCTTATATAATATCTCCACCTTCGATTGTTTTCCCAGATAGATTTGGTCAATGAGGATGAATTGGAAGCATTAACTAAGAGAATAAAGGTAAAATTTATTTACAAACTAAGTTTGCACTAGGTAGCCATGGTGTCTACTACATTTGTTCTATATTTATTACTTGTTGCAGCTTATAAATGGGATGGCGCAAATAAAACAAGCCATATTTGGAGCTGTGGACATGGATTTTGTTTTAGGATTGGGTGGATATGATTTAGACAGGTACTCCTTTTATTTTATTTAGGGTTCGCCAGACCATCCCAAACTGGGCGGCTCAGGGCATGCTGAGCCGTACCGGTGGTTGACCGGCATGACTCCGACAGTAAAAATAGGACACTAGGCGAGGGGAGAGAGAGAAGGAAAGAAAGGAAGAGAGAGGGGAGAGGGAAGAAGAGGAAAAGGGAGAGAGGATCTCTGGAGGCCATCGGAGGATAGTCGGGATCACTGCACACAGTGGAAACTTGAGAAGGGCAGAGGGAAGGAAGAAAAAGGAGAGCAAGAGGAGGAAACCGAAGGCCCAGTGAGGCCATCCCGTCGTTGCCAAGGCTGGAGGGGCTCTAGCCTCCTCCCGATCAAGACAAGGGCTTCGGCCCCTATTTCCTTTTTTTTTTTGTGATTAATCGTGTGAAAGTCGGCAACTATGTTGCCGACTTCACCCGATATTGCTAAAAAAAGGGTCGAAACAACGGCCGAAGCCCCTATTTCGATCCGACACCTCCAGGCCTCTAGCACCCTTGGTGGGCCTTCGGAGGCCCTCTCTCCCTCTCCCCCCTCCTTCCTTCCCCCCTTCTTCTCTCTCTCTCTCTCTCTCTCTTCTTGTCTTTCCTTCTTGCTCACCCCTCCTTGCCAGGCCTCCAGGGGCCTCAGCGGACCTCCGGTGGCCTTCGGCAACCACCGGAGGCTCTCTCTCCCTATCCCTCTTCTTCCCTTCCCCGCTTCTTTCTATTTTCCCCTCTTTCCTTCTTCTTCTGCCCTCTGTGTCAGTTTGAGCTTAGGTATGGTTCAGTTCAGGGGCGTTATTGAACCATATTGCCGATCTGCCGGCAGGGGGTCCAATTCTGGTTTGGCGATCCTTGATTTTATTTTTTGGTTTCTAAATTTGCATCTGCACTTGAGGTCAATTAGTAGTTTTTAGTAGTCTTTGGAGACAGCATGCCAGTCACTGAGTTGCTAAGCATATATACTATAATTTTCTTAAACTAATAGATTTTCCCTGTCTGTGCAGGATTGAGTCTGAAGTTCTGGTGGATGCAACACAAGACACGAATCACCAGCATGAAGATAGGCATGGTATTTTGTTACATACACATACATATATACATACATACATTTCTATATTTAAAATTTGATCAGTGATATGCAGTTAATCGATATTCTTTACTTTCATTGTAAAGTACTACATTCTAGCATATGAGTTGTAAGTTGAGCAATCAATTCATGTGAAAAGTATTTATGAATGATGAAATGTCCACTGGTCATTATCTTGTGATAAACACAGAATCATGCTCATGTGAAGAGGTTTTAGCGCCAAGCTAGTCTTCTGCATGTTCAAGTTCTCTGTGAAGTGTGAATGGGTTGTGTAACGACCAAAATTATTTGTTGGTGCCTCCAAGTCATGACATTATATTCTGCCTTTCTATCATGTTACCTGACATGCTAAGCATGTCAGCAGTTTCTCATGTATTTCTCAGTATATGTGGTTTTATCCCTGCTTTGCTACAGGACTGTTTGGCCTCCCTGTCTGATAAAGATACTCTCTGTATGTATGGTTAAACAGATCATCTGCTTGATAGCATGATTTGAATTCTAGAAGTTAGAACACACCTCAAATAAACTGGGTGTGCTACAGTTAATTTGAAATGTAAAATATATACTCATTATAATCTCATAATAAGCTGTTCCACTTGAGCATAACTATCAAAAGCAAGGAACCATGAGAAGATAATCGCGGCTGATCAATTATGCCATTTATATGCTTGAACAACTGTATGACATGATCTGCAGCACAAAATAGAACTTGATCTTAGAAGTCTTTAATTTTGTCTTAAAAATTGCTTAGAAGGAATAATTTGCTTGTGTTATTCAACATCATTTAATTGAAAAGAAAAATAATACTTGCAATTTGTTGCCTGTGCTTAATGGGCTTGTTTATGTGCATGCTCCTGTCAGGTAATTTTTGTTATCTTCTTTTCATCATTGCAGAACATCATGGAGGACACCATCATGGTCATAAACATGATTCTACTGTGTCAAGCGTTAGTATAGTTTCTGAAGGAACCCTGGATCTTGATGAGGTACCTTATAAGTTTTATTGTTTTATTTATTTATTTATTTTGCTGGGTGAAGGCCGATTACATGTTTGCATCTGCCTGTATCAGCAGAGAAGATCTGAATGAACAACATAATGCTACGTGAAACAACATTCTGTATATTTTTCTTTTTAGCATGCTGGCTAATTCAGCATCTGAAGTAATTCAAGGATTTTTCTCCCAAAACATGCTGGTGAAACTTCCTTTTGCTTATGGGTTCCTGTTGCTTTCCATGATCATTAGTTTGCTAAATTCTTGCCAAATTGTGAAAGTTTTTCTTTTGTTTTTGGAACCATGAACCTGAATTTATGACTATCATTGCACCTATCAGTCGTTGCTCTCTTGCCTTAAAATTCTATCTTAATATCCATCCAGGTTAATGATTGGCTCGAGAGACTTGTTGATGAGAAAGGTGAAGATTTATACAGAATGAAAGGTGTGATATCTGTGAATGATTCCACTGGGCGTTATGTATTTCAGGTTAGCTTGTCTGCCACTCGTTCTCTGCAACTTGTAGTTCTGAAATGTGACTACTATCAGAAAATCTTTAGGAAATGCTGAAATTTTATGTGAAACTTGAGTGAAGAAATGCTAGCTGCATGTTCATTAGCCGTCACATTTATCCAATATCATCTTATTTGTGGCACTAATTTTTTGTTCCTCTCTCTCTCTCTCTCTCTCTCTCTCTAGGGGGTGCATTCCATGTTGGAAGGATGCCCTGCTAAACCTTGGGGATCTGATGAGCAAAGGATCAACAAACTTGTATTTATTGGGAGGAACTTGGATGAAGCTGCCTTGAGAAAAGCTTTCAAGGGTTGCTTAGTGTGAATACATACTCTCAAAGAACCTTCGGCAAAGAATTCTGAGAATTCCAGTAGTTAGATATATCTGACATGACTTAGATGGCAAATTTCCAAAGACTTCGTCAAAATCTTCACTGCTGAACTTCTAGAAAATGTTTGCTGAAGCTTGACGAGGAGGACAACTAGCAAACTCTGTATCATTCAAGTATTCTATGCAAGATTATGCGAACAAGAATTCAAGAAATGGTCGCAAGTGTGAGTTTAAATATTGATTTGAGGATCACTTCAGTTGAATAGTAGTTTTCTTGTGATCATCTTTTTGTCGTCTCTGTTTCTTGCTTTTCTCCTGCTGAGACTTGAGATATGTCATATTGCCAAGTATTAGCAAATGGCTGCTTCATCATTGTACTGCAATTGTATGACCACGTATTCGATATGTCATACTGCTGCAATGGTTTGCAAGGACATTACAGTATGATGATATCCAGCATTTGTTAATATGTCATTTCAAGTGGGAAGAGGTCCAAATTTTACACCATATTTAATATGAAAATTTACAATGTTATGGGTGCTCTAAATCTAAGAAGTTCATTTATAAACTCTTTCGTTTAAAGAGGAGTTTTTTTTTTTCCTGTAAAATGGTAAGAGGAGCTTAAGAGTCCCTGGTGGTGCACCTAATTGAGTCGTTCAAAAATAAATCCAATAGTTTGAGATGACTTTTTGATCCGATGTGAAAAGTTCAATTTGACAATCTGACAATGTTGACTTGGAGAAATTCGGGTGCCTCTGCACGGTTGCAAGCCGTGCAGCTGTCTTTTATATCAACCAAGCAGCAACTAGATCGATGCGATCCTTGCATTTAGTTTGGTCATAAAAGCCTAGATGATGGAAGATGGATAAAGATAGAAGATTCAAGAACTTGCAGCGGAGATGGAAGGTTGAGAAATATAGAAGATTCAACATTTTCGGCATCTGGAGCAATATTTGCGACTCGGAGATGTCAAAATCTCGGCTGGTATGGTAATCCATAATTAACAACCCAAAGTATTGGATCTTGAATTTATTAATTAAAATAATTATTTAAGAAAAGAAAAGATGATAAGAAATATTGGTCAATATTATTATCTTGTATTGGCCTGTTAATATCAGCTATGGTAATAGAGGTTGGTATTTTTGTTTGTCATGGGGTAAAATAGCCAGTTTTCTAAACTACTAGTAAAAGCTTTGCTCCTTTGTATTTTAGAGCATGTGCCTGTTTTGGCTCTTTTTATATATATATATATATTTATTTTTCTTTTTTGATAAAGGCAAAAAAATCTCAGTTTCACGGTGATTGCTTTTTTTTTTCCTTATATATATATATATATATACATATACATATATATATATATATTATTTTTATTTTTTTTTGATAAAGAAAAAAAAATATTTTAGTTTCACGGTGATTGCTTTTTTTCTCTTTTCTTATATATATATATATATATATATATATATATATATACACACATACGTACCTATTTTGTCATCCATGCAATGCATGTGATCATCAAAAAATTAAAAGGGATGTGTTTAAAGGAAAGAAAGCTATAGGTTGATCAGTTTCAAGTTGAACTGCAGTATAGGGAAAGTTATTTGCTAAATTGCTTCATCACGTTGACTTTGAATCATATAATATTTTATTATCCAAAGCATGTGTAGTAGAACAGAACAATAATTTTGTAGTTATATCAATATTTGGTACATCAAATCAAATTGGCCTCTATGGACTTGTTTAGTTCTTGAGAAGTGGAGGAAAAAATGATAATTTTTGAAAAGTAGAAATTATTTTTTTTATTTGATTGAAGTTTTAAAAAGAGAGATGATGAAAAAGGCTTCTCTTCTTATGGGGACACATTTTTCACATTTCATAAAAAATAAAAATCTATGAATGAGGTAGATTTTAGGATTTTCTATGAGATAGAAATTGATGACTATTTTTTTTTTAAAAAATATCTTATTGTAATTTACAAATATGTGGTTGTGGAGCATATAAATCCTCAAAAATATCATTAAATATTAACCTTATAAATATTAATATAATATTATCTTAATATTTATATTAATTTAAATAATATAATATTTATAATACATTAATATTATTTTATATTTATACTAATATAATATTTATATTTATATATTAATATTTATGTTAATATAATACTATATTAATATTATATTTATATTTATATTAAATATTAAAATATTAGTATTATGTTAATATCATATATATATATATATATATATATATATATATATATATATATATATTATATATATATTATATATATATATATATAAGTATTATATTAATATAATAAATTATTATGTACTAATGTTATATTATAATATATTTATATTAATATAAATATAATAGTATTATTTATATAGAATTTAGGAGCAAAAAGATATGATCTTATATCTATTAAGGATATAATAAGTATTTTTTATATATATTTTTTTAAAAAAAGATATTCAATTAAATATAAGTTATCTTGTAATATATTTTTTTTTATGATCAATTAAATATACTAAAATTATATTCATAGAAAATAATTTTTCAAAAAATTATTTTTAAATTTTTTTTTCATAAATTAAATAAGTCCAACATTAAAAGTATCAATACGACACTGAATGGATCCAGGCCGAGCAGACCAGTATATATTTTTTTTGAATGTAGATCCGGTAATTTTTTTTGAATGTTGATCTGGTAGCAGTATTGTTCCGACAATATGGGAGTAATGTGACCCCAAAGTTTCATACAGACACGTTTATTACTTGTTGCGTCAGTGAGCCCATGGGATCACAACCGCCCACCTCTCATCCCATGACTCAATTGTCATCACACCCGTGTGTATCCTTATGCTAACCAGGTCACATACGGTCCAAGATTCAGAGTTCTTTTCCATACTAATGCAAAAATTAAAAAAAATTATTAAAATAATATAGATTTCAACTTAGTTATCAAAATGGTGTAAAAGCTTAAAGTACCATTTGGGAGGGTGATTTTTAAATCCAAAAATGCCATTTCAAATGGTATTTTTCAGGCCTACTCATCTACCCATAGATCTAGTCAGCGGATTATGTGGAATGAAGTAAAAACACCATTTAGAATGGCGATTTTGAAAACGCCATTTTAATTGACGATTTTAAAAAACTCCATTTGGAATGGCTTTTTTTAAATCACCATTCCAAATGGTGATTTTAGAATCCCATATTTTTTTTTTCCGACTTCCTCGTGATCCCCTCTTCGTCAAAACCTTCTCTTCTCCGCTGATCTTCGCTCTTCGACGCCGCCGCCGCCTCAAGTATACCCTTCCCTTTCTCTCCCATCCGACGCCCTCCCTCTGCGCCCCCCTCTCCCTCCCCACCATTTGGCTGTCCCACCTCCTGCTGCCCTCCTCTACCCCCGCCCCCCCTCCCACCAATGCCCACGGCCGTTTTTTCCTTCCGGCGGCCGCCCCCCACACCCCCACCACCTCCACCTCCCCCACCATCGGCTCTTAGCACACCACCACCACCCCCCACCCCCTCACCCCCACCAGCCCCCCCCTCTTATTTTTTTTAAAAAATTATTTATTTATTTATTTTAAATATTTTTATATTAATATATGTTAGATAATTAATTAATTAATTAATCTTAAATATATTTTAAAAAATATTTGTATTGGATTTGGTTAGGGATAGTGAGCGGCCTATTTTCATGTTTGCTACATTCTTAGAAATGGGTCCAGACTTGACTTTTTCTAAAGTCATCGGGCCTAAGCCCAATCCGATGCCTGAAAATAATTTTTGGATCGGACACGATTAGGGATAGTACCTGGCACATTTCCAAGATATATCTTTTGATTTTAAATATATTACATTGTATAGAACTATAGATCCATTTTTTGATTAAATATACATAATCTAGCTGAATTATGTACATTGGTCAATTGATTGTCCATTTTGGATAGTTTAAAAATTATAATTAATTCTATAGGTAATTACAGTAATGAAACGATATGCAATACGGATTGAGAGAAATTTTGGATAGCATTTTTCTTTCGTTCTCCTCCCATGTGGGGAGAACTAAGAAAAAATGCTACCAAAATTTCTCTCGATCTGTATTGCATATTATTTGATTACTGTAATTACCTATAGAATTAATGCAATTTCTGAATGCGATAGGACCTAACTTTACCTACTAGTTGGTGATAGGATGCATTTATTATGTAAATTATTTTATTAAAATAATTATTATTGTCTTATAATTTGATTTTGATGTTGTCATAGAAATGACTGAAAAATGGTCAGTGCTCGGGTTCGTCTACTATTATATTATGATCGCGTAATAAAAAATAATGAAGATGGCATGCAGTACAGTCAGCCTGCGAGCTGGATGGTTAGGTTATCTTCATCATTATCATATCAAGAATTATTTGACCATTTATATAGTAATATTCCTATAGATAAGAAAAAATATGAAATCAAACTAAGGTGGAGATCACCTAATTTATCGGGATAGTTAATGTAGAGCAAATATATCTTAGTTTCAATTGATGATGATAAAGATGTCTAAGAAATGTTGACATTTCCTCTGAAATTTTCAAAATGTCGATATATTGAATTATATATTGAAAAGGAAGATATATCCTCTAATGAAAATATTACTCAAATGATGGTACCAAGATTTGGGTACTTTAGTGGGCTTTTAACCTAAGAGGACAATACTCCTGGACCTTCCTCATCTTTCTTGAGTCCTATGGTGTGAACCATTGGTGCTGAAGCCATGTTTGCAGAACATTGTAATACTGTTGGCCCTAGTTATCCAAATATTCAAAGTCCTATGGTGACTTCTCGTGGAAGTACCAGTAAGTACGGGATATGACACTCAGATGGGGGATAATGATTGGGTCGATATTGGAACAAATTCTGATAACTGAGGTTTTGAGTCAGATGAGAAAGAGGCTGAAGAAGAATGGCTTGATGAAGATAGTAATAACGATGAAGATGAAGATGGTGATCAGGATGATCAGCCCGATATTAATATAGGTGAACCTGAACCTAGGATGCATGAACCCCCATAATTTTTTAGCGACTTAAATTTAGATCATGGTGGTGCTGTTAGTACTGATCGAAGATTGTCCTTTGACTATCAATTTTGGGACTCTTCGATGACTGAATTTTCTAAAGATATGATTTTTCAGAGCAAAGATGATCTAAAGAGAGCTGTTGATCTTTATCATATTCGAAAGCATCGAACATACAATGTAGTTCAATCACATTCGAAGTTATGGTCCATACGATGTGCATCATCAGATAATGAACAAGAATATAAATGGAGGCTTCGTGCTGCATTATTGAAAAAGCATGGATATTTTCAGATCACCAGATATGAGGATTCACACACTTGCTTGTTAAGGGGGTTGAGTCGAGACCACAAACATGTCAGTGGAAGGATGATTGGCACACTAATCTGGCATATTGTTGAGAAAGATCCAGGTGTTAAAGTTGAAGCTATTATGACAGTCATTAATAATCAGTTTCAATACACAATGTCATATAAAAAAGCATGGTTAGAAAAACAAAAGGCATTGGTTAATATTTATGGAGAATGGGAGCCGTCTTATGCAAAATTATCCTATTATATGGCTGCACTAAAAAATGCAAACCCCGATACTATTGTTTCATGGGATTTTGTACTAATAGAAAATTCTAATGTGCAGATTTTAAATTATGTTTTTTGGGCTTTCCAACCATCCATCCAGGGTTTTAGGCATTATCGTCCTGTGATCAGTATTGATGGCACCCACTTGTATGAAAAGTGTAAAGGTAAGATGCTAATCGCCACAGGAGTTGATGCAGAAAATGAGATTTATCCCTTAGCATATGCAATTGTGGATGAAGAGATGATTGCTAGTTGGAGTTGATTTCTTCTTCAACTCAGAACATATGTCGCACAAAATAGAGATGGAATATGCCTAATTTCTGATAGACAACTAGATATATTAAATGCCATTGTAGATGAGTCTATTGGATGGAGTCCGCCACGTGCCTATCACTGATACTGTTTAAGACATGTCTGTAGTAATTTTAACACTCATTTTAAAAATGCACAGCTTAAAAGAGCAGTATGGCAAGCAGAGAGTACTCATCAAGTTCGAAAGTTTGATTTTATCATGGGTAGGATCAAAACAGTGAATGCAGAGGCTTGGAGTTGGTTGTCTGAGTTGGAAAAAGAAAAATGGACATTAGCACATGATGCCGGCATGCGCTATGGTATCTTAACTACAAATTTGTCGGAGATTTTTAATAGTATTTTATGAGGAGCTAGAAATGTGCCAATCATTGCTTGTGTTCAAATAATATTTTACCGTCTTGTGAAATACTTTAATACGAGACGTGCCCAAGCCTTAAGATATGTGCAGGATAATCCAAATAATTTTTTTACTCGTTATGTTGCAATTAAGATTGCAGAAGATCAAGTTAAAGCTAATCAACATAGAGTAATAACGTTCAATATCCAAAAAGGGATATACGAAGTGCTTACGAGGAGAGCAAGTACAGGATTAAGAGGTGGAGAAAATTTTCATACTATAACTTTAAATGAAATAAAATGCTCTTATGAAAAGTGGAGCATCTATAGATATTCCTATTCACATGTATTGTCTATGTCCCAAGAAATTGCCGTGCATTTTAGTGGATTCGTGGATGACGCATATACAGTTGCGGCATATATGAATGCTTAGAGTGGAGAGTTTTATCCATTGCCACATGAAGACTATTGGATGTCCACAGATATGTTTACATGTATTCCCAATCATCATCATTTGAGATCTAAGCAGAAGGGCAGACCAAAGTCAATAAGGCTGCGAAATGAAATGGATGATTGGCAAATAAAAAGCAAGAATACTATGTATCAAGGAATAGGGTCGTGATCGTTGTCGCTGAAGGGAAATCCTGATTTTTCGGTCCAGGTTCATGCAGATCTGATTAGATCAAGAGATATATTTCAAAAATTTTCTCTTGATCTCAATCAGATCTTGATATGTTTCAGATCTGATTCTTATTATTTTAATAAATAAAATAAAATAAGATAAATTAAATTAAATTTAATTTACCTGATTTGGGTAATCCTATTACCCTGTAGATGATCCTGATTGCAGCGGAAGGTTCTGGATCTAGCCACGCAAGCGCTTGGCCTCTACCGGTATCCACTCGGGTTGGATCTGGAGATCCTCTTCTTCTCTATCACACCTCCAAAAATCAGATCTGGATCTGATCTGGAGGATCTTCAAAACTCTTTTGAAGATCTGCAGTCGTCCTTTTGCAGCAGCGCAGCCTTCTTGCTTTTGATCGCCTTTCCTTGATCTGAATCGCACCAACCTAAGTCCAAAACTCTTTTGGACGTGGAGAGCAAGGGGAGAAGAGACTATGGCGTGGAGAAGGAGGGGAGAGGCAGCCTTGGGGCGTGTCTAATTGCATTCACTTTTAATTAGGGTTGGGCGCAGGGTCTTATTTATAGACCTCTTGTGATCCAACTCCTCTTCCTCTCAACCAATCACAACCCTTTGTGAAATCAGATCTAAATCTGATTGGTTGGAATAGAGACCCCTGGATTCCTCCTTAGAGGGCGCCTAAGACCAGTCAAACTGGATTCTTAGTAGAACTCTGATTGGAATCCAAAAGGGAGGTGGAGTCCTTGTCCAACAAGGACTCCTAGGCGCCTCCTACTTGGGCTCACGCCACCCTTGGCGTGCGCCCTTCTCCTTGCCAGGTTCTGGCAGGGGGACAGGCCCCCACCAGCTCTCCAATAGGTGCATGACATGTGGTCAAAAGTCAAAGGGTGAATGGTCAACGTTTGACCAGTCAAAGGTAGACTTTTGACCAAAGTCAAAGAACAAGAAATGGCAGGTGACCAAAAATGGCAGGTAATGTCTTACAAATAAGACAACCTATTCTGACTTGGACAACCTCCAGTCAGACCATATGAAGGCCTCTGATTGAGCACAAACTCCTTTGGCTCAGTCAGGACAACTTATTTATGATAGTAAAAGAAGAACGTTAGGTTCAATCGAGTGCTAGCACGATTTCCTTGAACCTAATTGAATCTCATTCAGATCAATTGAACTAGATCAGTTCAATTGATGATCACCAGATTCAAACCCTTGTTTGTGTGACCCAGTTAGGTTCAGTTCTGTATGGTAATGGGATATGTCATGATCTCTATCATAGACATCATCGAAACTCCTTTCGATGGATCAGAACTCTTCTGATTCGAACAGCTAGAATGATCGATCATCTAAATCATTCTAATTGCTCCCAAAATCCACCAGTGACACCTAGCAGTATATGGTGGCAACCCATCAGAGCTGAATGCGAACCTCTTGGTGCAGCTACCTGTGTGATTAAGTTCTTCTATCTTGAGCCCCGATCAGATTAGGGTTAAGGTGAACTCGTCAAACCCTAGTCTCTGTCATATGATGTAATCATTCGATTCGAGTCCAATGTGAAAATCTAAATAGAAACTCTTTCTATTATTTCACTCTACCATGGCCATGGATTTCTGGACTTGATTCTCATGATCATCATAGGGCTACTCCTCTACCACCGAGGTAGATAGATCCCATCTTGATGCAATCCAGTTCCTACAATGAACATGCTATAGCCAACATACACCTCAGGGTTCCATATGGCTAGGAGACCGAGTAATGGTGTAGTCAAACTATAACACCCTCAAGGTGAACTGCCGATGCATCTCAGGTCAAAGAACCAGACACACTACTGCAGCATCGAGTCAGTCATTGACGAGAAGGTAGACTTCCTAATGACTACTCGAGGTGGTCACGCTCAGTGCCCTCGTTCTCTAACGAGTACCTGTACTCTCGCTCCGGTGTCTCCACACCGTAGACTCAAGACTCATCTACTAAAGAGAAGCGATCGTACACCAACCTTCCGGATCAATCACCATCCTCGTGATGATCCTATGGTCGGGAGCTGTTTATGAGTTAATAATGATTATTCATGTCTTAAATTTTCAACTCTTGAAAATATGAATTATCATTACCATTAACTCAAAGGATGTATCACAGACACTAAATACACATGTGTGATAGAAAATAACCCATTTCATTAATTATAGTCAAAATTATAATTTTGCCCCTAGAAGTGTATTACAAGTGTCAGCCAATTCTGGCTTCTAGGGCACATATATCTAACAATCTCCCACTTGTCCTAAAGCCAATTGGCTACAAGTCTAAGTCCCATCTTCTCAAGGTGGGCTTCGATCTTCTGCTGGCCCAACGGCTTTGTAAGTGGGTCTGCCACATTATCTGCGGAGTTGACTCTCTTGACCTCAACGTAACCTTTCTCAAGGTAATCGCGGATGAGATGATATCGCCGCTCAATGTGCTTGGACTTCTGGTGAGACCTCGGCTCCTTAGCAAGGGCTATGGCGCCATTGTTGTCGCAGTAAAGAGGAATGGCATCTGATGGCATTACTCCAATTTCTGCAGCAAACTTCTTGTACCAGAATGCTTCCTTTGCAGCCTCTGATGCAGCTATATATTCTGCTTCCATGGTGGAATCTGCTATCACAGTTTGCTTGGAACTCTTCCAGCTGACAGCTCCACCATTGCACACAAACAGACTTCCAGATGTCGACTTTCGATCATCTATATCGGACATGAAGTCCGAGTCTGTGTATCCCTGGAACTTGGAGTTCTCCATTACCAAAGACCAACATCATATCCTTAGTTCTTCTCAAGTACTTAAGGATACATTTCACAGAAGTCCAGTGTTCTTCACCTGGATTTGACTGATATCTGCTTGTGACACTCACAGCATGGGCTATATCAGGTCGTGTACATAGCATGGCATACATGAGGCTCCCTATTGCAGAAGCATAAGGGATCTTGCTCATGCGTTCTATTTCCTCAGGTGTGCTGGGGCACATCTTCTTGGAAAGATGAATACCATGTCTGAAGGGTATTAATCCCCTCTTAGAGTTTTCCATACTAAACCTCTTTAGTACTTCCTCTATGTACATCTTCTGTGAAAGTCCTAGCATCCTATTCGGTCTATCCCTATAGACCTTAATTCCTAGAATAAAGGATGCTTCACCTAGGTCTTTCATGGAGAATTCCTTGGACAACCACATCTTGACTGATGTCAACATGGGAATATCATTCCCAATAAGGAGGATGTCATCCACGTACAATACGAGGAAGACAACAGCGCTCCCACTGACCCTTTTGAAAACACATGGTTCCTCTTCATTTTTGATGAAACCAAACTTTTTGATCACATCATTGAAACGAGTGTTCCAGCTCCGAGATGCTTGCTTAAGTCCATATATGGACCTTTGCAGCTTGCAAACCTTGTGATCAGTATCACTGGATGTGAAACCTAGCGGCTGTTCCATATAGATATCTTCCTCAAGATATCCATTTAGGAATGCCGTTTTCACGTCCATTTGCCATATTTCATAATCGAAATAGGCTGCAACAGCAAGCAATGTGCGGATGGATTTTAGCATAGCTACCGGGGAAAAGGTATCCTGATAGTCAATGCCTTCACGTTGACTATAACCTTTTGCCACCAGTCTAGCCTTGAATGTCTCCACATTCCCATCTGCACCAATCTTTCTCTTGAAGATCCATTTACACCCAATAGGTACTATACCTTCTGGTGGATCTACCAAGGTCCAGACTTGGTTTGAGTGCATCGAGTCGAATCTCTGACTTCATTGCCTCAAGCCATTTCTCGGAGTCGATATCTGATATCGCCTCGTTGTAGGTTTTGGGATCATCACCATGAGCACCATTACCTATGAGGAACATTTCCTCTACGTCCTCTGAAATAATACCTAAGTATCTTTCAGGGGGACGGGAAACTCTTTCCGATCTACGAGGTGGAGGAGGTAGTGTTCTTATTGGCTCAACCTGATTTGGTTCCACTTGGTCCTTAGCTCGTTTCTGCTTGTGAGACTTTCTCATCAAGCTTAATCTGCTTTCCAATGCCACTATCTTGAATAAACTATTTTTCAAGAAATATGGCATGTCGACTCACAATCACATTGTGGTCTTCTGGAATGTAGAAATAGTATCCTAATGACTCTTTAGGATATCCTATGAATCGAGCTCTAAAGGACCTAAACTCTAACTTGTCCGCTTGTTGTCTTTTGACATGAAGCCGGACAACCCCAAATTCTGAGATGACTCAGACTTGGTTTCTTACCGTGCCATATCTCATACGGTGTGGTAGGAACGGTTTTAGAGGGAACCCTATTCAGTAAATAGATTGAAGTTAATAATGAATGTCCCCAAAGAAAATCTGGGAGGTCTGTGAAGCTCATCATGGATCGAACCATATCCAATAGAGTCCGATTTCTCCGTTCTGAAACCCCGTTGAGTTGAGGTGTTCCTGGTGGAGTCCATTGAGAGACTATGCCATTTTCCTTAAGATAGTCTAGGAATTCCCGGCTAAGGTATTCACCTCCTCGATCTGATCGAAGAACCTTAATGGGTTTTCCAGTTTGTTTTTCTACTTCATGTCTGAATTCTTTGAACTTTTCAAAGGCTTCAGACTTGTGTCTCATAAGATACACATACCCATACCTAGACAGATCATCGGTAAAGGTAATGAAGTAGACAAAATTGCCTCTAGCCGGCACATCAAATGGGCCGCACACATCAGTATGTACTAGGGCAAGGAGATCTGTGGCCCTCTCCCCATGTCCAACAAAAGGGAGTTTAGTCATTTTGCCTTGAAGACAAGATTCACAAGTTGGATATGACTCAAAAGTCAATGGACTCAATAGCCCATTTTTCTCCAATTTGTTAATCCTATCTTCTGCTATATGACCTAATCTCAGGTGCCATAGATATCTGTCGTTTGGACTATCCCTAGGTCGTTTGGCATTCACGTTTTGCTCGATAGTTAAAACAGGTACATCAATATGCAACTGCTGATAAAGACCATTAATGCAATTTTATTTCTTTCATTTGAATGTTATTTCTTTCATAAAGAATCCTTAAAGAAGGTCCTTATCAAGGTGATAACCTATAACCTTCTTGTGCTAAGCATGAAACAGAAATCAAATTCCTGCTAGCTGCAGGCACATAATAACAGTCTTTTAAAACTAAGTCTAAACCAGATGGTAATCGAAGAGGGTATGTTCCCACGGCTACTGCAGCAACTCTTGCTCCATTACCGATGCGTAGGATCATAGGATCTCCATCCCTCAGCCTCCTGCTATCCTCAAGACCCTGCATAGAAGTGCACAGATGAGCACTAGAACCAGAGTCAAGCACCCAACTGGATGCAGAAGAAACCGTAAGGTTAGACTCAATAACGAGCATACCTCCAGAAGGACCTTCCTTCTTGTTCTTTAGGGTGGCCAGGTAAGTAGGGCAGTTCCGCTTCCAATGGCCGTCGCTGTTGCAATGGAAACACTTTCCTTTGCCATCGACCTTCTTCTTCGGTTCTGCCTTCTTCTTCTTTGATCCTTCTACCTTTTGCTTTTTCACAGACTTCTTTTTCTTTCCATAAGACTTTCTTTTGGAAGAAGTCCGTTCCATAGCAAGAACTGAGCCTTTAGAACCTTTCATAGAAAGCTCAGCGGTAACCAGCATATTCATCAACTCGGCCAAGGAATTTTGAAGTTTATGCATGTGGTAATTCATGATGAATTGCCCATATGCATCAGTCAAGGATTGCAGAATAATATCGTTCTGCAGATCCAAGTCCAACTTCACACCGAGCTTCTCAAGCTCTTCCATGTCCTTGATCATTGTCAGACAGTGATCTTGGACTGACTGCCCATCACGCATCTTAGCCTTAAAAAGTCATTTCGTGACTTGATATTTGGCTGCGCGACTCTGTTCACCAAACATCTCCTGCAGGTGAGCCAACATTTGGCGAGCAGTCCCGATATCTTCATGTTGGCGCTGGAGCTCATCAGACATCGAGCCCAACATGTAGTATCTGGCCTTATTGTCTTCGTCAATCCATTTTTCCAGAGACGCTCTCTGTTCAGTGGATGGACGAGCTGGTAAGGTGGGAGGGTCCTGGTCCAAAACATGTGTTAACTTCTCTGAACCCAAAACAATTTTGTAGTTCCTGAGCCAATCTTTATAATTGGGTCCAGTCAGTCTATGTGTGTCTAGGATACGTGCCAGTGGGTTGGACGCAGACATTTTCCTGTAGAGAGTCAAAGATTCTAGTTAGATACTGTAATTTTGACTTGACCAATTTGTTTAGGGATTTTATTTTTAAACAAATTAGCTCCCACTATTTTCTCGGATCCCTACACTCCCTCTGTAGAGATGCGAAAATCTCCGCGATTGATGATTTCTAGTGGGTGGTGCGGTCTCACCAACTGACTCATCACCTCACCTAACAGTTATTGGTGATGGGTTAGCCAATGAGTGAACAACTCTTGTTCAATGATTCTCTAATCATGGTGCACCCAAACTTGGTCTCTAATTCATGAATCTCACCGTATCCGGAATATTGATCCACTCCTTAGTTAAGTCAGACCCACCATTTGCATAGACTGGGTTCCTAATTGGGTCTCTCACCGTATCCGAAATATTGAGCCCAACTCATCCTCCAGCCCATAGCATCCAATGCCTAATAGACATGGTTGCGTCTTCCCGGTGCAACTGAGCCACTGTATCCAGCCGAGAACAATCAACCCCGGGAAGGGCCCGCACGTCTACAATGGTGGAAGACCTCAGGACTTAATCTTTTCTTAGGGAGAATTGATTCAGGTCTCATTAAACTAGACTTGGCTTAGTCATAACAATTATGACTAACCTAGTGGCATGGGTCAGCTCGGATTATTGACCACCTCAGATCAGAACTGTGTCAACAGATATGGCCAGGTAAGTGAGACCGGTGGAAGGAATATGCCGTTAACTCGCACAAGAACGCATTCAGGTCGAGTAGCTTCCAATTAAAAACCAGTCGGTCGTCTGTGCCAAACTTACCTTAGACACCAAATTGTTGAGTCAGAACCAATTGGGTTAGCCTACAATCCAGACTCTAACCTCTGAGCCTAATTAGGTCTTGCTTGATCGTGACTCGATCTTGACCCAGACTTAATCCTATTAGGCTGGTCAATTTAAGCATTGTTGATCCCATCTAACCAACTCTTGATTCGGTTTGATCAACCGCTTAGACCTAATTGAGCTACCCAAGCCCGAACCCAGTATTATGAATATGTCTTAGATCTGAAATTCTCAATTTTAGACCTAATTAATATTCCATAAACTTAATTCTTAATTAAGTTGGGTTCATAAACAAAATATGCACAATAAATCCTAGGGTTTCAGGATCTAGGGTTTTGCAGAAAGTAAGTTTTGGGTTTCTGATTAAGGACGAACACGCAGCACCCCTACACGTCATAAGAACACCCCATCGAATGGGAAGAGAGGGCCTTTAAACCCTTCTTCGTTCTTATGACCGGACGGCCAAGAGGAACGCCTTAATCAGGAACATGTAAATCTACAAAACAGTATAGATCTATATCATATATCTCATATACAAATTTAGATCTAATCATGGCATATTTTGCATACATCTCATGTATCAAATCATGCATATTTTCAGATCTAAATTATCTCATAATAATCTAAAAAATTAGATTTAAATTGATCTAATCAAAATAAATTCTAATCTAGACAATTATGTAGAACTATTCTACAACTAGTCTAGTCATGCATCTATCATATCTCATATGATATTTAAAATTAAATAATTTTTATTTGCTGTTTATCAGATGTTATTATAACACTTATAATATCAGAAAATAGTAAATAAGAAGATCTAAAATATGATTTAATCAGATTAAATCAAAGACATGCAAAACTATTCTATAGAACTATTCTATTCTAGAACTAGTCATGCATATCTTCATGTTCTTAGATCCAAATCATTTAATTTTAATTTTTCTGATTTCAGATCTGATCACATCTCATGTGACATCTGAAATCACTTTATTTTCTAATTAAAATAAAATTAAAATCAGATCTAAACAATTTAGAACCATGGCTCTGATACCAGTTGAAGGGAAATCCTGATTTCCCGGTCCAGGTTCGTCCAGATCTGATTAGATCAAGAGATATATTTCAAAAATTTTCTCTTGATCTCAATCAGATCTTGATATGTTTCAGATCTGATTCTTATTATTTTAATAAATAAAATAAAATAAGATAAATTAAATCAAATTTAATTTACCTGATTTGGGTAATCCTATTACCCTGTAGATGATCCTGATTGCAGCGGAAGGTTCTGGATCTTAGCCACGCAAGCGCCTGGCCTCTACCGGTATCCACTCGGGTTGGATCTGGAGATCCTCTTCTTCTCTATCACACCTCCAAAAATCAGATCTGGATCTGATCTGGAGGATCTTCAAAACTCTTTTGAAGATCTGCAGTCGTCCTTTTGCAGCAGCGCAGCCTTCTTGCTTTTGATCGCCTTTCCTTGATCTGAATCGCACCAACCTAAGTCCAAAACACTTTTTGGACGTGGAGAGCAAGGGGAGAAGAGACTATGGCATGGAGAAGGAGGGGAGAGGCAGCCTTGGGGCGTGGGGTCTCAATTGATTCATTTTTTAATTAGGGTTGGGCGCAGGGTCTTATTTATAGACCTCTTGTGATCCAACTCCTCTTCCTCTCAACCAATCACAACCCTTTGTGAAATCAGATCTAAATCTGATTGGTTGGAATAGAGACCCCTGGATTCCTCCTTAGAGGGCGCCTAAGACCAGTCAAACTGGATTCTTAGTAGAACTCTGATTGGAATCCAAAAGGGAGGTGGAGTCCTTGTCCAACAAGGACTCCTAGGCGCCTCCTACTTGGGCTCACGCCACCCTTGGCGTGCGCCCTTCTCCTTGCCAGGTTCTGGCAGGGGGACAGGCCCCCACCAGCTCTCCAATAGGTGCATGACATGTGGTCAAAAGTCAAAGGGTGAATGGTCAACGTTTGACCAGTCAAAGGTAGACTTTTGACCAAAGTCAAAGAACAAGAAATGGCAGGTGACCAAAAATGGCAGGTAATGTCTTACAAATAAGACAACCTATTCTGACTTGGACAACCTCCAGTCAGACCATATGAAGGCCTCTGATTGAGCACAAACTCCTTTGGCTCAGTCAGGACAACTTATTTATGATAGTAAAAGAAGAACGTTAGGTTCAATCGAGTGCTAGCACGATTTCCTTGAACCTAATTGAATCTCATTCAGATCAATTGAACTAGAT
>QRFJ01000443.1:254741-344089 GCA_006176705.1 Cocos nucifera | reverse complement strand
GAAGAGTTCCAAGCAAACTGTGATAGCAGATTCCACCATGGAAGCAGAATATATCGCTGCATCAGAGGCTGCGAAGGAAGCATTCTGGTACAAGAAGTTTGCTGCAGAAATTGGAGTAATGCCATCAGATGCCATTCCTCTATACTGCGACAACAATGGCGCCATAGCCCTTGCTAAGGAGCCGAGGTCTCACCAGAAATCCAAGCACATTGAGCGGCGATACCACCTCATCCGCGATTACCTCGAGAAGGGTTACGTCGAGGTCAAGAGAGTCAACTCCACAGATAATGTGGCAGACCCACTTACAAAGCCGTTGGGCCAGCAGAAGATCGAAGCCCACCTTGAGAAGATGGGACTTAGACTTGTAGCCAATTGGCTTTAGGACAAGTGGGAGATTGTTAGATATATGTGCCCTAGAAGCCAGAATTGGCTGACACTTGTAATACACTTCTAGGGGCAAAATTATAATTTTGACTATAATCAATAAAATGGGTTATTTTCTATCACATATGTGTATTTAGTGTCTGTGATACATCCTTTGAGTTAATGGTAATGATAATTCATATTTTCAAGAGTTGAAAATTTAAGACATGAATAATCATTATTAACTCATAAAATGCTTCGACCATAGGATCATCACGAGGATGGTGATTGATCCGGAAAGGTTGGTGTACAATCGCTTCTCTTTAGTAGATGAGTCTTGAGTCTATGGTGTGGAGACACCGGAGCGAGAGTACAGGTACTCGTTAGAGAACGAGGGCACTGAGCGTGACCACCTCGAGTAGTCATTAGGAAGTCTACCTTCTCGTCAATGACTGACTCGATGCTGCAGTAGTGTGTCTGGTTCTTTGACCTGAGGTGCATCGGCAGTTCACCTTGAGGGTGTTATAGTTTGACTACACCATTACTCGATCTCCTAGCCATTCGGAATCCTGAGGTGTATGTTGGCTATAGCATGTTCATTGTAGGAACTGGATTGCATCAAGATGGAATCTATCTACCTCGGTGGTAGAGGAGCAGCCCTATGATGATCATGAGAATCAAGTCCAGAAGCCCATGGCCATGGCAGAGTGAAATAATAGAAAGAGTTTCTATTTAGATTTTCACATCGGACTTGAATCGAATGATTACATCATATGACAGAAACTAGGGTTTGACGAGTTCACCTTAACCCTAATCTGATCGGGGCTCAAGATAGAAGAACTTAATCACACAGGTAGCTGCACCAAGAGGTTCGCATTCAGCTCTGATGGGTTGCCACCATATACTGCTAGGTGTCACTGGTGGATTTTGGAGCAATTAGAATGATTTAGATGATCTATTTCAGGCTGTTCTATAAAAGAATAGTTCTATTGTTGGATATATGTGCAGACATATTTTATGTATGATTTAAATTAATATAGTATTTCTAATGTACTAATAAATTTAGGATGTATGTTATTATTTTAGATATCATTTTATTGTATTATAGCTTGCGATCCATGGCATCCGAGCCCACGAGACCGTAGTGTTCTTATATTGCAGGAGACACATCAATCATAGGCTATATTAGATGGCACTGTAAGCATTCCATTTCTATTTTTATTTTAATAAATAATTATTAAAATCATATACGTGGTCTTATTATCTTATCATATTGCAGGAGTCCAGACATCTGCGCTTACATCGTGCAGATATGGATTTATGGAGGATGGAGGACATCCCAAATAGAGTTATGGACTATTTGCGATATCTAGGATTTTATGGAGTATATCATATTGGGAGGATATAGATGGATGTTGGTCTGATTATTGAAGAAAAAAGTCTTATTTTTTGGATCAGGTTCATTCAGATCTGATTGGATCAAGAAGGATATTTCAAAAAAAAATTCTCTGAGATCCTAATCAGATCTAAGATTCGTCAGATCTGATCTTATTGATCTGATAATAAAATTAAAAATAAAAATTAAATCTAATTTAATTATACCTTTATTTTGGATAATTCAATTATTCTATGATGATCCCGATGTTTACCTGAGGTTTTGGATGTAGCCATGCAAGCACCTGGCCTCTATCGGTATTCACTCAGGCAGGATCTGAAGATCTTTTCTTTCTCAAACAATTCTCCAAAAATCAGATCTAGATCTGATCTTGAAGGTCTTCAAAACTTCTTTTGAAGAACAGCCGTTATCTCTTGCAGCAGAGCTGCCTTCTTCCTTTCCTAGTGCTTTTCACTTGATTGGATCGCACCTTGTTCATGCCCAAAAGCCCTTGGGCATGGAGAGGAGAGAGAGAACCAGAGGGTGACATGGAGAAGGAGGGAGAGAGGCTTTGTGGCGTGGGCTAAAGGTAGAAGCATTAAATTCTAGGCGTAGATAAGGTTTATATTGACCCTGCTGTGCCATACAGTACCACATCATCCCGACCAATCACGATCCTTTGTGCAATCAGATCTAAATCTGATTGGTGGGATGACATCATCTGATCCAATCAGATGAGAGACCCATAAATTCCTCCTTAAGGTGGCTAAGAGTCAAACAGGGGAGAATCCAAGAAGCAACCTGGAGTCCCATCCGTATGGGACTCATCCTTATGGTGTGCACCCCTTTTTCTTTCTAGAGGGGACAAGCCCCATCAGCTCTCCAATAGGTGCATGACACATGGGCAGATGTCCAAGGGTCAAAGGTCAACATTTGACCAAAGTCAAAATGAGAAATTGGCAGGTGACCAAAAATGGCAGGTGTTGTCTCAAATTTATCTCATAAATAAGACAACCCTTTTCTGACTTGGACAAGCTCCAGTCAGACCAAGTGAAGGCCTCTGAGTGAGCACAAACTCCTTTGGCTCAGTCGAGACAACTATTTATGATAGTAAAAGAAGAACGTTAGGTTCAATCGAGTGCTAGCACGATTTTCTTGAACCTAATTGAATCTCATTCAGATCAATTGAACTGGATTAGTTCAATTGATGATCATCCAGATTCCAAACCCTTATTTGTGTGATCCTAGTTAGGTTCAGTTCTGTATGGTAATGGGATATGTCATGATCTCTATCATCGACATCATCGAAACTCCTTTCGATGGATCAGAACTCTTCTGATTCAGACAACTAGAATGATCGATCATCTAAATCATTCTAATTGCTCCCAAAATCCACCAGTGACACCTAGCAGTATATGGTGGCAACCCATCAGAGCTGAATGCGAACCTCTTGGTGCAGCTACCTGTGTGATTAAGTTCTTCTATCTTGAGCCCCGATCAGATTAGGGTTAAGGTGAACTCGTCAAACCCTAATTTCTATCATATGATGTAATCATTCGATTCAAGTCCGATGTGAAAATCCTAAATAGAAACTCTTTCTATTATTTCACTCTGCCATGGCCATGGGCTTCTGGACTTGATTCTCATGATCATCATAGGGCTGCTCCTCATCCACCGAGGTAGATAGATTCCATCTTGATGCAATCCAGTTCCTACAATGAACATGCTATAGCCAACATACACCTCAGGATTTCCGAATGGCTAGGAGATCGAGTTATGGTGTAGTCAAACTATAACACCCTCAAGGTGAACTATCGATGCACCTCAGGTCAAAGAACCAGACACACCACTGCAGCATCGAGTCAGTCATTGACGAGAAGGTAGACTTCCTAATGACTACTCGAGGTGGTCACGCTCAGTGCCCTCATTCTCTAACGAGTACCTGTACTCTCGCTCCGGTGTCTCCACACCATAGACTCAAGACTCATCTACTAAAGAGAAGCGATTGTACACCAACCTTCTGGATCAATCACCATCCTCGTGATGATCCTATGGTCGAAGCATTTTATGAGTTAATAATGATTATTCATGTCTTAAATTTTCAACTCTTGAAAATATGAATTATCATTACCATTAACTCAAAGGATGTATCACAGACACTAAATACACATATGTGATAGAAAATAATCCATTTTATTGATTTATAGTCAAAATTATAATTTTGCCCCTAGAAGTGTATTACAAGTGTCAGCCAATTCTGGCTTCTAGGGCACATATATCTAACAATCTCCCACTTGTCCTAAAGCCAATTGGCTACAAGTCTAAGTCCCATCTTCTCAAGGTGGGCTTCGATCTTCTGCTGGCCCAACGGCTTTGTAAGTGGGTCTGCCACATTATCTGTGGAGTTCGACTCTCTTGACCTCGACGTAACCCTTCTCGAGGTAATCGCGGATGAGGTGGTATCGCCGCTCAATGTGCTTGGATTTTTGGTGAGACCTCGGCTCCTTAGCAAGGGCTATGGCGCCATTGTTGTCGCAGTATAGAGGAATGGCATCTGATGGCATTACTCCAATTTTCTGCAGCAAACTTCTTGTACCAGAATGCTTCCTTCGCAGCCTCTGATGCAGCGATATATTCTGCTTCCATGGTGGAATCTGCTATCACGGTTTGCTTGGAAACTCTTCCAGCTGACAGCACCACCATTGCACACAAACAGACTCCCAGATGTCGACTTTCGATCATCTATATCGGACATGAAATCCGAGTCTGTGTATCCCTGGACTTGGAGTTCTCCATTACCAAAGACCAACATCATATCCTTAGTTCTTCTTCAAGTACTTAAGGATACATTTCACAGAAGTCCAGTGTTCTTCACCTGGATTTGACTGATATCTGCTTGTGACACTCACAGCATGGGCTATATCAGGTCGTGTACATAGCATGGCATACATGAGGCTCCCTATTGCAGAAGCATAAGGGATCTTGCTCATGCGTTCTATTTCCTCAGGTGTGCTAGGGCACATCTTCTTGGAAAGATGAATACCATGTCTGAAGGGTATTAATCCCCTCTTAGAGTTTTCCATACTAAACCTCTTTAGTACTTTCTCTATGTACATCTTCTGTGAAAGTCCTAGCATCCTATTCGGTCTATCCCTATAGACCTTAATTCCTAGAATAAAGGATGCTTCACCTAGGTCTTTCATGGAGAATTCCTTGGACAACCATATTTTGACTGTCGTCAACATGGGAATATCATTCCCAATAAGGAGGATGTCATCCACGTACAATACGAGGAAGACAACAGCGCTCCCACTGACCTTTTTGAAGACACATGGTTCCTCTTCATTTTTGATGAAACCAAACATTTTGATCACATCATTGAAATGAGTGTTCCAGCTCCGAGATGCTTGCTTAAGTCCATATATGGACTTGAAGGAAAATCCTGATTTTTCGGTCCAGGTTCGTTCAGATCTGATCAGATCAAGAGATATATTTCAAAAATTTTTTTCTTTGATCTAATCAGATCTGGGATGTTTCAGATCTGATTCTTATTATTTTAATAAATAAAATAAAATAAGATAAATTAAATCAAATTTAATTTACCTTGATTTGGGTAATCCTATTACCCGTTGATGATCCTGTATGCAGCGGAAGGTTCTGGATCTAGCCACGCAAGTGCCTGGCCTCTACCGGTATCCACTCGGGCTGGATCTGGAGATCCTCTTCTTCTCTATCACATCTCCAAAAATTAGATCTGGATCTGATCTGGAGGATCTTCAAAACTCCTTTTGAAGATCAGCAGTCGTCCTTTGCAGCAGTGCAGCCTTCTAGCTTTCAGTCGCCTTTCTTTGATCTGGATCGCACCAACCAAAAATCCAAAACTCCTTTTGGACGTGGAGAGGAGAGGGAGAAGGTGGTTTGGCATGGAGGAAGAGGGGAGAGGCAGCCTTGGGGCATGGGAATTTGATTCTTTCAATCATTCAATCTTAATTTGAGTTGGGCGCAGGGTCTTATTTATAGACTATGCTGTGATCCAACTCCTCTTCTTCCCAACCAATCACAACCCTTTGTGAAATCAGATCTAAATCTGATTGGTGGGAATAGAGTCCCCTGGATTCCTCCTTAGAGGGTGCCTAAGACCAGTCAAAGTTGGTTCTTAGGAGAACTCTAATTGGAATCCAAAAAGGAGATGGAGTCCCTGTCCAACAGGGACTCCTAGGCGCCTCCAACTTGGGCACACGCCAAGGGTGGCGTGCGCCCTCCTCCTTGCCAGGTTCTGGCAGGGGGACAAGGCCCCCACCAGCTCTCCAATAGGTGCATGACATGTGGACAAAAGTCAAAGTGTCAATGGTCAACATTTGACCAGTCAAAGGTCAGACTTTTGACCAAAGTCAAAGGAACAAGAAATGGCAGGTGACCAAAAATGGCAGGTAATGTCTTACAAAATAAGACAACCTTTTCTGACTTGGACAACCTCCAGTCAGACCATAGTGAAGGCCTCTGATTGAGCACAAACTCCTTTGGCTCAGTCAGGACAACTATTTATGATAGTAAAAGAAGAACGTTAGGTTCAATCGAGTGCTAGCACGATTTTCTTGAACCTAATTGAATCTCATTCAGATCAATTGAACTGGATCAGTTCAATTGATGATCACCAGATTCAAACCCTTGTTTGTGTGATCCTAGTTAGGTTCAGTTCTGTATGGTAATGGGATATGTCATGATCTCTATCATCGACATCATCGAAACTCCTTTCGATGGATCAGAACTCTTCTGATTCGAACAGCTAGAATGATCGATCATCTAAATCATTCTAATTGCTCCCAAAATCCACCAGTGACACCTAGCAGTATATGGTGGCAACCCATCAGAGCTGAATGCGAACCTCTTGGTGCAGCTACCTGTGTGATTAAGTTCTTCTATCTTGAGCCCCGATCAGATTAGGGTTAAGGTGAACTCGTCAAACCCTAGTTTCTGTCATATGATGTAATCATTCGATTCAAGTCCGATGTGAAAATCTAAATAGAAACTCTTTCTATTATTTCACTCTGCCATGGCCATGGGCTTCTGGACTTGATTCTCATGATCATCATAGGGCTGCTCCTCTACCACCGAGGTAGATAGATTCCATCTTGATGCAATCCAGTTCCTACAATGAACATGCTATAGCCAACATACACCTCAGGGTTCCATATGGCTAGGAGACCGAGTAATGGTGTAGTCAAACTATAACACCCTCAAGGTGAACTGCCGATGCACCTCAGGTCAAAGAACCAGACACACTACTGCAGCATCGAGTCAGTCATTGACGAGAAGGTAGACTTCCTAATGACTACTCGAGGTGGTCACGCTCAGTGCCCTCGTTCTCTAACGAGTACCTGTACTCTCGCTCCGGTGTCTTCACACCGTAGACTCAAGACTCATCTACTAAAGAGAAGCGATTGTACACCAACCTTCCGGATCAATCACCATCCTCGTGATGATCCTATGGTCGAAGCATTTTATGAGTTAATAATGATTATTCATGTCTTAAATTTTCAACTCTTGAAAATATGAATTATCATTACCATTAACTCAAAGGATGTATCACAGACACTAAATACACATATGTGATAGAAAATAACCCATTTTATTGATTATAGTCAAAATTATAATTTTGCCCCTAGAAGTGTATTACAAGTGTCAGCCAATTCTGGCTTCTAGGGCACATATATCTAAAAACGCAAAATGACTGTGAAAAAGGTATTGATACAATCTTCTGACTATCCTTTTCCACTATCTAGCTTGAATGTCTGCACCAATCTTTCTCTTGAAGATCCATTTACACCCAATAGGTACTATACCTTCTGGATGGATCTACCTAAGGTCCAGACTTGGTTTGAGTGCATCGAGTCAATTTCTGACTGCATTGCCTCTAAGCCATTTCTCAGAGTCGATATCTGATATCGCCTCATTGTAGGATTTTGGGATCATCACCATGAGCACCATTACCTATGAGGAACAATTTTCTCTACTTCCTCTAAAATAAGTACCTAAGTATCTCTCAGGAAGGACGAAAAATCCTTTTCGATCTACGAGGTGGAGGAGGATAGTGTTCTGTATTGGCTCAACCTGATTTGGTTCCAATTGGTCCTTAGCTCGTTGCTACTTGTGAGACTTTCTCATCAAGCTTGATCTACTTTCCAATGCCACTATCTTGAATAAACTATTTTTCAAGAAAGATGGCATGTCGACTCACAATCACATTGTGGTCTTCTGGAATGTAGAAATAATATTCTAATGACTCTTTAGGATATCCTATGAATCAAGCTTCAAAGGATCTATAGTCTAACTTATCCGCTTGTTGTCTTTTAACATAAGCCGGACAACCCCAAATTCTGAGATGACTCAGACTTGGTTTCTTACCATGCCATATCTTCATACGGTGTAGTACGAATGATTTTAGAGAAAATCCTATTCAGTAGATAATATTAGAAGTTAATAGACTATATCTTCAAAGAAAATCAGGAAGGTCTGTGAAGCTCATCATGGATCGAACCATATCTAATACGATCTAATTCCTCCATTCTAGAAATTCCTGTTGAGTTGAGATATTCTAGATGGAGTCCATTGAGAGACTATGCCATTATTACTTGAGATAGTCTAGGAAATTTTCGGACTAAGGTATTCACCTCCTCGATCTGATCGAAGAACCTTAATGGACTTTTCAGTTTGCTTTTCTACTTCATGTCTGAATTTCTTAAACTTTTCAAAGACTTCAAGACTTGTGTCTCATAAGATACACATACCCATACCTAGATAAATCATCGGTAAAGGTTATAATGAAGTAGACAAAATTGCCTCTAGCCGGCACATCAAATGGGCCGCACACATCAGTATGTACTAGGGCAAGGTAGATCTGTGGCCCTTTCCCCATGTCCTAACAAAAGGAGAGTTTAGTCATTTTGCCTTGAAGACAATGATTCACAAATTGGATATGACTCGAAAGTCAACGGACTCAATAGCCCTAATTTTTCTTCAATTTGTTAACCCTATCTTCTGCTATATGACCTAGCCTTAGGTGCCATAGATACCTATCATTTGGACTATCGCTGGGTCGTTTTGATCCTATGGCATTCACATTTTGCTCGATATTAAAGATAGATATACTAATATATAACTGATAGAGATCGTTAATAAGAAAACCACTTGCAATTTTATTTTTTTCATAAAGAATATTATAATGGTCCTTAAGAATATTAATTATATAGCCTTTTTATGCTAAACATGAAACAGAAATTAAATTCTTGCTTGCAGTAGGTACATAATAACAATCCTTAAGTACTAAATCTAAGCCAGACGGTAGTCGAAGAAGGTAGGTTTCCACGATCATAATAGCAATCTTTGCTCCATTTTCGATGCGTAGGATCATCTCACCATCCCTCAGCCTCCTACTATCCTCAAGACCCTGCATGAAAGTACACAAATGAGCACTAGAACTAGAGTCAAGCATCCAACTGGATGCAGAAGAAATTGTAAGGTTAGATTTAATAACGAGCATACCTCCAGAAGGATCTGTCTTCTTATTCTTCAGGGTGGCCAGGTATGTAGGACAGTTTCACTTTCAATAGCCGTCAGTATTATCATGGAAATACTTTTCTTTGTCAGCGGTCTTCTTTTTCAGCTCTGCCTTCTTTTTCTTTACACCTTCCACCTTCTACTTTTTTACAGATTTCTTCTTCTTTCCAAAAAACTTTTTCTTGAAAGAAGTCTATTCCATAGCAAGTACCGAGCCTTTAGAATCTTTTATAGAAAGTTCAGCAGTAATCAACATATTCATAAGCTCGGTTAGAGTATTCTGAAGTTTATGCATATGATAGTTCATGATGAATTACCTATACACATTCAGTCAAAGATTGCAAAATTATATCATTCTGCAAATCCTGGTCTAACTTCACTCCGAGATTCTCAAGCTCTTCCAAGTCCTTGATCATCATCAGATAATGATCTTGGACTGACTGTCCATCATGCATTTTAGCTTTAAACAGTCGTTTAGTGATCTGATATTTGGCTGCGTGACTCTGTTCATCAAACAACTCTTGCAGATGAGCCAATATTTGGTGGGCAGTCTTGATATCTTCATGTTGGTGCTGAAGCTCATCAGACATCGAGCCCAACATGTAGTATCTGCCCTTATTATCTTCATCCATCCACTTATCAAGAGACACTCTCTGTTCAGCATACGGATGAGCTGGTAAGATAGGGGCATCCTGGTCTAATACATGAGTCAACTTCTCAGAATCCAAAATAATTTTTGAAGTTTTGGAGTCAATCCTTATAATTAGATTTGGTCAGTCTGTGGGTGTCCAGGATATGGACTAGTGGGTTGGATGCAGACATTTTTCTTTTTTTTGTAGAGAGTCAAAGTTTCTAGCTAGATTTTATAATTAAGACTTGACCAATTTGCTTAGGGGTTTAATTTTTAAATAAATTAGCTTTCATTATTTTCTTGGATTCCTACACTTCCTCTATAGAGATGTGAAAATTTTCATGATTACTAATTTCTAATGGGTGGTGCAGTCCCACCAACTGACTCATCACCTCACCTAACAGTTATTGATGATGGGTTAGCCAATGAGTGAACAACTCTTGTCCAATGATTCTCTAATCATGGTGCACCCAGACTTGGTCTCTAATTCATGAATCTCACCATGTCCAAAATATTGATCTACTTCTTAGTTAAGTCAGACCCACCATTTGCACAGATTGGATTCTTAATTGGATCTCTCACCGTATCCAAAATATTAAGCCCAATCCATCCTCCAGTCCGTAGCATCTAATGCCTAATAGACATAATTGCATCTTTTCGGTGCAACTGAACCACTGTGATCCAGCTGAGAATAATCAACCCCGGGAAGGGCCCGCACATCTACAATGGATGGAAGACCTTAGACTTAATCTTTTCTTAGGGAGAATTTGATTTAGGATCTCATTAAACTTAGACTTGACATAGTCATAACAATTATGACTAACCTAGTGGCATGGGTTAGCTCTTGGATTATTGACCTACCTTAGATCAGAACTGTGACCAACAAATATGGATCAGGATAAGTGAGACCGGTGGAAGGAATATGCCATTAACTCGATACAAGAATGCATTCGAGGTCGAGTAGCTTCCAATTAAAAATCAGTCGATCGTATCTGCCAAACTTACCTTAGACACCAAATTGTTGAGCCAGAACCAATTCGGATTAGCCTACAATCCAGACTCTAACCACTGAGCCTAATTAGGTCTTAACTTGATCGATTGACTCATGTGACTCAACCTTGACCCAGACTTAATCCTATTAGGCTGGTCAATTTAAGCACTTGTTGATCCCATCTAACCAACTCTTGATTTCGGATTTGATCAACCGCTTAGACCTAATTGAGCTACCCAAGCCCGAACCCAATTATTATGAATATATCTTAGATCTAAAAATTCTCAATTTTAGACCTAATTATATTTCATAATCTTAATTTCTTAATTAAGTTTAGGAATTCATAAATAAAATATGCATATAAAATCCTAGGGATTTCAGGATCTAGGGTTTTGCAGAAAGTAAGTTTTGGATTTCTGATTAAGGACGAACGCGCAGCACCCCTACACATCATAAGAACACCCCATCGAATGGAAGGAGAGGGCCTTTAAATCCTTACTTCATTCTTATGATCGGACGGCCAAGAGGAATGCCTTAATCAGGAAACATGATAAATCTACAAAACTAGTTTTAGATCTATATCATATATCTCATATATAAAAAAATTGATCTAACTCATGGCAATATATTTTGCATACATCTCATGTATCGATATCATGCATATTTTTAGATCTAAATTATCTCATAATAATCTAAAAAATTAAGATTTAAATTTGATCATATCAAAATTAAAATTTATAATCTAGATAATTTATGTAGAACTATTCTACAACTAGTCTAAACATGCATCTATCATATCTCATATGAATAAAATTAAATAAATTTATTTTCTATTTTTTAGATCTAATTATAATATTTATAATATCAAATAATAATAAATAAATAGATCTAAAAATTATAATTAATTAAATTAAAATTATGATTATGCTAGACTACACATAGAATAATTTTATTCCTAGTCTAGTCATGCATCTCATATATCTTAGATCTAGTTTATTTAATTTTTAATTTTTTAATTTTAGATCTAATCATATCTAATATGATATCTAAAATTATCTAATTATTATATCAAAAATAAATTAAAATTAGATCTAATAAATTATGGAACCTGGCTCTAATATCAGTTGAAGGAAAAGCCTTATTTTTTGGATCAGGTTCATTCAGATCTGATTGGATCAAGAAGAATATTTCAAAAAAATTTTCTCTGAGATCCTAATTAGATCTGAGACTCCTTAGATCTAATCTTATTGATCTAATAATAAAATTAAAAATAAAATTTTAATTTAATTTAATTATACTTTTATTTTGGATAATCCAATTATCCTATGATGATCTCGATGTTTGTTTGAGGTTCTAGATGTAGCCAAGCAAGCATCTGGCCTCTACCGATATCCACTCGGGAAAGATCTAGAGATCTTCTTTTTTTTAATCAATCCTCCAAAAATTAGATCTAGATCTGATCTTGAAGATCTTCAAAATTTTTTTTGAAGAACAGTCGTTGTCTCTTGCAGCAAAGTTGTCTTCTTCCTTTCCTAGCGTTTTCACTTGCTTGGATCGCACCTTATTCATACCTAAAAGCCCTTGGGCGTGGAGAGGAGAGAGAGGACCAGAGGGTGGCATGGAGAAGGAGGAAGAGAGGCTTTGTGGTGTGGGCTAAAGGTAGAAGCATTAAATTCTAGGCGCAGACAGGGTTTATATAGACCCTACCATGCAGTGCCACATCATCCCGACCAATCATGGCCCTTTGTACAATCAGATCTAAATCTGATTGATGGGATGACATCATCTGATCCAATCAGATGAGAGACCCTCAAAATCCTCCTAAGGTGGTGGGAAGACTGGATCAAACAAGAGTTCTTGGCACCACATAGTTTAATCCCCTGAAGCAACCCTAGAGTCCCATCTATATGGGACTCCTCCTTTATCCTTATGGGGCGCATGCCTCCCTAGGCGTGCACCCTCTTTTCGTCTGCATTTAGTAAGGGGATAAGAGTCAGGTACTCTCCTATAGGCACATGACACATGGGTAGATGTCCAAGTGTCCAGGGTCAATATTTGACCAATGTCCGAAAACAAGAATTAGTAGGTGACTAAAAATGGTAGGTGTTGTCTTAAACTTATCTCATAAATTAAGACAATCCTTTTTTAATCTAGACGAGCTCCAGTCAGATCAAGTAAAGATTTTTGAGTGAGCTCAAACATATTTGGCTCAGTCGAGACAAGCTTTAATGATTATTAAAGGAGAACATTAGGCTCAATCATGTGCTAGCACGATTTTTTTGAACCTAATTGAATCTTATATAAATCAATTGAACTGGATTAGTCCAATTGATGGCATTCAGATCCAAATTCTTGTTTGTGTGATCCGATTAGGTTCAGTTCCATATGGTAATGGGATATATCATGATATCTATCATCGACATCATCGAAACACCTTCCGATGGATTAGAACTTTTTTGATTCAGACAACTAGTATGATCGATCATCCAAATCATTCTAATTGCTTTCAAAATTTATCAGTGACATATAACAGCATATGATGGTAATCCATCAGAACTGAAAGCGAATCTCTCGGTGCAGTTACCTATGTGATTAAGTTTCTCTATCTTGAGCTCCGACCGGATTAGGGTTAAGGTGATCTCGTCAAATCCTAATTTTTGTCATATGAATTAATCATTGGATTCAAGTCCAATGTAAAAATCCTAATAGAAACTATTTCTATTATTTCACTCTGTCATGGTATGGACTTATGGACTTGATTCTCATAATCATCATAGGATTGCTCCTCATCTATCGAGGTAGATAGATCCTCTATTGGTGCAATCCAATTTCTACAATGAACATGTTATAGCCAATATACATCTCAAGATTTTAACTGACTAGGAGACCGAGTTATGATATAGTCAAACTATAACACTCTCAAGGTGAACTATCGATGCACCTCAGGTCAAAGAACTAGATACACCACTGTAGCTTCGAGCCAATCATCGATGAGAAGGTAGACTTCCTCATGACTGCTCGAGGTGGTCACGCTCAATGCCTTCGTTCTCTAACGAGTATCTGTACTCTTGCTCTGATATTTCTACATCGTAGACTAAAGACTCATCTTTTCTAAAGAAGCGATCATATACCAACCTTCTAGATCAATCACCATCCTCATGACGATCCTATGGTCGGGAGCATTTTATGAGTTAATAATGAAAATTCATGCCTTAAATTTTTAACTTTTGAAAATATGAACTATCATTACCATTAACTCAAGGGATATATTACAGACACTTTCAAATACACACCGTGATAAAAAATAACTCATTTTATTATTTATAGTTAAAATTATAATTTTGTCCTTAGAAGTATATTATAAGTATCAGCAAATCTGGCTTTTAGGGCATCCATATCTAACAATTACTTCATTACTTGAGCGATGGCGTCCAGAGACACATATTTCATCTTCCATTTGGTGAGGCAACGATCACATTACAGGATGTTAGTGTGCTCATCGGACTTTCATTTGATTGTGATGCAGTTATAGGATCTGATTTATAATTTATCATTCCAGAGTGGTAGGCTATATGTGGTCGGCCACTAGGATTTGAGCCAGATGTCCATTTTTTCGATCATTCACGATTGTGGATGGAGTATTTGGATGATCGCTATCGATATTTTCATATTGAAGATGATGCATCAGAGGAGATGGTGCGACAGTATGTCAGGGGTCAGATACTTCGATTGCTAGGAGGTGCCTTTTTGCTCGATACTTCATCTAACAAGATGAAGTTCCTATTTTTACTACTATTAGAGGATTTAGATTTTGCACGCAGACTTAGTTGGGGTAGTGTAGTATTAGCTTATTTGTACAGGGCTATATGCCATGGTTCATATGTTGATTAGACTGAGATTGGTGGTTATCTTGTATTATTGCAGGTATATGGTATATAATTTTAATTTTCAACATTCTATTATAGCTCTTATCAGAGATATCACTACTAATTTTATTTGAATTAGCAGATTTGAGCATGGGAGAGGATGCCGATTATCAGTCCATTACGGACATAGTTTCTTGAGATGCCACCGGTGCATCAGGATCCCAATGTTCCATTTCGGCTGGACGCACCTTGGGGATCTAGGTATAGAATTATTGGTTCCATTATTTAACTTACAGTACTGATTTTATTCCACTAAAAATCTAATATGAATAAATTGTTGTGTAGATGGAATGTTGCATTCAACGTTCACCACGTGTCGATGAAAGTGGCACGGGTTTGTAGGTGCCAGCTGGATACAGTGGCTGATACTGATGCATGTAGATGGGTAATTTTTTTCTATGTATCCATATTATTCATAATCTACTACAAGATAAACTCACTAATCCATTTTTTTAAAAACCTATCAATTTTTATGGGAGCCATATACCGATGAGATTATGGCTATATTACCATAATATTGTATGGCTTCTCGTGATATATGGACTGCTAGGATGCCGCTTATTTATTTTGATGTGGTGGAGTGGCACCTCCCAGATCGCATGCTGCGGTAGTTTGGCCGCATTCAGGGCATCCCAGAGTATTTTGATACCAGCCAGTGACTTCATCAAATCGATCGATAAGGGAGAGCTCATATTGATTGGCATATAAGACATGCAAAGTACATCACCATTTGGAATGTATGATGAGATTGTATAGTACATGGTGATGATATATTGGAAGGTCATCTATATACCGAGGACTACATGGCTTGGTTTCTTAGTATTACATTATGGGCCATTGGGCAGCCTCGGTATGTAGTTTTAGGATATGAGAATGAGAGTTCGACTATGCGGATATTGGTAAGTCCATTAAAATTATGCATTATATATTTTATTCAATGTCATATTCCATTTTATACCTGTTGTATATTCTATAATGTATTGCTATTTTTTTATATTATGTAGACTGATCAGATGTTGGATCTTATGTTGGACACTCATCATGCCCTAACTACGACCGATGAGGACGAGCAGACCCAGATACTACGGGAGATGGAGAGATCATGTGCGGGGACATTGATGGTGATTGGTTATGACCTAGATAGCGGTGCGCCTTGGCATGGAGCACCCGATGCACTAGATATGGGATATACACCATCACCATATATTCCGCATATGCCATCACCATATATTTCGTAGATGTCATCACCGCATGTTGCATTTATGCCACCACCTTCTGATCTACAAATGCTGGGACCTTCATCTTCCTACGTACCCCAGATGACAGCATCGAGTTCTAGCTAACATCAGTATGATTCTTTTGTTACAGACACATTTCTGGATCTAGGTGAGGAGGTCACTCAGTTCGCAAATATTTCGACAGCATCCGATATTCCTCATACACATGATCAGGAGATATCTACTAATGTAGGGGAGGTCCCATCATAGATGATACAGCAGGAGGAGCGATCGTTGAGGAGCTTCCTGAGAAGGTCCAAGCGACCATGAGCACCACGACGTCCTTGTGGGACTTAGTATTTTTTTGGACTTATACTATCTGATTTTTTTTTGTATTATGTAATTCATTTTTGTAAACAAGGTGATTCATTTTTGTAAACTTGGCATCTCAGATCAGAGATTATTTTATATATTTGATTTCTTTATTTTAAAGTGTTATAATGTTATGGTTTGTGGATATGGATACGGATCTTAAAATTATTATATGGCTTCCCGTATCTTATCATACTATCCTGTACCGTATCATACCACTTTCGTATCGAATTGTATCATATCCTCTCGTATCGTACCATATAATACCTATATCGTACTGCCTCATACCATATCATATTGTTCCATACCACTTTGTAGATAGAAACTTAATTTGACCAAATGGCATGCCAAAGCAAAAATAGTACAAATGGCATGCCAAATGGCATGCTAAAGAAAAGCGCTAAAGAAAAGCGAAAAAAAAGGAATGCTTTTAAAAGCACCATTGTGAATGGCGCTTTAGAAATGCCATTCATCCAGTTCCCAAGCTCCTACTTGAAAATTTAAATCCACTAAACGCATTCAAGCTTAAAAGGACTAAAAGTTAATTGATGCAGACTTTTTCCATCATAGGGGTCGACCCCTATGCTAGAGGTCGACCTCTGTGACAAAGCCGAAACCCATATCGTACTGCCCCGATGGGGTCGACCTCTGTGACAGAGCCAAAACTCGTATCGTACTGCCCCATATCGTATAATACTAAGCATCAGGATCTGTATCACATCGAATATCATACCATACCGGTATCTCTTATGTTGGGGATAAACTCCGCTCCTGCCGAAGTCCAGTTCGGTGCTCAACCTGATGCGATCGGTAGCCACGAAAGAGCTTCAGCAAACGGATCTTGGCCGAACTCCTACAGTCGATCGAACTGCTTAGTGGCGGAGCTTTAGCCGAAGTCCTCAGCGACTGAGCTTCAGTCGGACTCCCGCAAGAGTCGAACTCCCTCCAAGCTCTCCCTTCGATCGAACTCCTCAGCGGTTGCGCCCCGGCCAAACTCTTCAGCATCCGAGCTTCAATCGGACTCTCACAAGAGTCGAACTCCCTCCAAGCTCCCCCTTCGGCCGAACTCCTCAGCGGTTGCACCCCGGTCGAGCTCTTCAGCGGTCGAGCTTCAGTCGGACTCTTGCAAGAGTCGAACTCCCTCCAAGCTCCCCCTTCGATCGAACTCCTCAGCGATTGCACCCTAACCGAGCTCTTCACCGGCCGAGCTCCGGTCGGACTCCCATAGGAGTCAAACTCCTTCCGAGCTATCCCTTCGGTCGAACTCCTCTAGGAGTCCGAACTCCTTTGAAATTGGTATATACCCGAGTCCACCAACCAATGCCTGTTTCCTCGAGCTACGGTTGTCGGACCTCGACAGTATGGCCGCCACTACCAGTCTGGTGATGCCACTCTCTCCATAACCAACCCCATGCGGCCTGCAACCGGATGACATGGCCACCGCTACTGGCGACGCCACTCTCTCTGTAACCAACCTCATGCGACCCACGACCCGCCAGTGCAGCTGCCACTGTCTACCTGACGATGCTTTCCTCTCCATACCTAACTTCATGTGACTCCGACGGCTCGCTATCAGGCGGTATGGTCATCACCATCAATCAGGCTCCGCCTATAAATAGGATCCTCTAGATATGCTATCTTTAAGCTCTAAGCTCTCCTCTCTTCTTCTCTAAGCTCTGCGGAACTCATTCCCGAGCACTCCATTCCTGTTGGCCAGAGCTGACTTGATCGTCGGAGGATCCTGCCGGAGCCACCTCCCACCGGCTCTGGATGAAACTTTATTTTGCAGGTCCCCAGCGGCGACCTCGTCTACCTCTGCTCCAGTTGGCTCCAGTTGATTCCAACGACGACTAGTTTCTGCACCAATAGTACCATATCGGTATCTTTTACGATCGTTGGGTCTCTCTTCTAAGACATCTGTGAGAACATGAAAAGCATCTCAAAAGTTCAAAATTAGGTCGTTGCCGAAAATATATACATGTGGATCAAATATAAAAAATTTTATTGCAAATGATAAACATCGTTAATTTTGTAGATAGAAACTTAAAACCAAATGGCACGCCAAAGTGAAAATGGCACACCAAATGGCACGCTAAAGAAAAATGCTAAAGAAAAGTGCAAAAAAAAAAGAAATGCTTTTAAAAGCGCTATTGTGAATGACGCTTTTAAAAATACCATTCATCCAGTTTCTAAGCTTCTACTTGGAAATTTAAATCTACTAAACGTATTCAAGCTGAAAAGAACTGAAAAATAATTGATGCGAACTTTTTCCATCGTAGGGGTCGACCTCTGTGACAGAGCCAAAACTCGTGTGCCTTTGGAACAGCAGAGGTCGACCCCTGGCACAGGGGAGGACCTAGGGGTCGACCCCTTTGGTGTGCCAGCCAAAAAAAGCCATGCCATTCAGCCCCTTTTCACAGAGGTCGACCTAGGAGTCGATCCTTTTCTTAAAAAATATTTTTCTCTCAAAATATAAATCTAAAAAATATGAAATTATCTTCAATAGATCACAAATCTTTTGTTCTTTCTCTTGAGGCTTTTGAATCAAAACCTGATAAAATTACAATTTTGCTCCTAAAATACAATAAATCTTTTTTCAAGCCAAAATCATTAGTAATTACATCAAATATTTTATAATCATCAAAATCAATTCTTGAAGCAATGGTACAACTTCCATATTAGACCGTATCGTATCCTCCCGTATCGTACCATATGATATCCATATCATACTGCCCCATACCATATAATACTGAGCATCAGGATCTATATCACACCGAATACCATACCATATCGATATCTTTTACGATCGTTGGGTCTCTCTTCTGAGATATCTGTGAGAACATGAAAAGTATCTCAAAAGTTTAAAATTAGGCCATTGCCAAAAATATGTACATGTGGATCAAATATAAAAAATTTCGTTGCAAATGATAAACATCGTCAATTTTGTAGATAGAAACTTAATTTGACCAAATGATATGTCAAAGTAAAAATGACATAAATGACATGCTAAAGAAAAGCGTTAAAGAAAAATACAAAAAAAAAAGAATGCTTTTAAAAGCGTCATTGTGAATGGCGCTTTTAGAAACGTCATTCAGAATGGTGTCAATGGCGCTTCTAAAAAAATTTTGTTGCAAACGATAAATATTATCAACTTTATAGATACAAATTTAATTTGATCAAATGGTAGATCAAAACGAAAATGATATAAATGACACATCAAATGGCATGCTAAAGAAAAATGTTTAAAAAAAATGCAAAAAAAGAGAGAATATTTTTAAAAATATCATTCACAATGGCGTTTATTTTTTCTTTTGTTTTTTTTTACTGTTTACATAGAGCTGATTAGGTGGGGGTGATTGGACCTGAAAAATATCATTAGGAATGATATTTTTTAGTATAAAATTACCATCCCCAACGATGTTTTTAGCTTTTATATTATTTTAATAATTAAATTAAAACTTACGTTAGTTAGATAAATAATTTTAAAATTTATATTAGCATAAAAGAGTTCCCAAGATTCACCGCCTCCAACGGCTATATTACCGTTGGGCGTTCGAGCGACAAAAAGGGGAAAAATGCCGTTGCGGGTTCCCCAGATTGGAAAACGCATTAGATCCCTCTATATATAAAAAAAAAAAACAGATTATCAAACGCCAAACCTCTCAATCGAAGCGAAAATACTCCCAGAAGAAGGAGAAAAGTGTTTTTTCTCCAACTTCTCCCTGCAACGATATCATTAGCTCTCCCTCCAAGAAAAGCTCTCGTTTTTGGTTCTTCTTGATTCTTAGTTTTTCTAATTGTTCTTCTCTCTACTGTTTTCTGTGGTGCAGTTAATTATTTCCTTATTTTTGCGTTCTAGTATCTCTCTCGGTCGTATTCTTTGTTTGTTGCTAACCTTGGATGCTGGAAGTTTCTCTTCTTCCATCTCGTCCGGGAAGGCCCGGCTTGTATCGTGCCATTCTCTTCGAGAAGTTGGTTCGAGGCCTTACATCCCTTCTCTCCACTCGTAGAGAGATTCTTCCCGGCGGAGCGTAAGCATCATCTTTCTTTTAAAGGATTTTTTTGATCCTCAGTAACTACTTCTTTCTTGCCTATATCGGTTTTTTTTTTTGCCCCTAATTTTGCTCTATGGTCTAGTCATGAATATGTTCACTGTCCCTCGGGTGTTTGTGAAAAATTCTGATTGAATCTGTAAATTATTCCTTCCCTCTTTCTGTCCTTGAGACGTTTTCTTTCTTGATCCCTGTGAAAAATTTCTTTTTTCATATTTGATTTCACGAGAAATATTCGTCTTAGGTTTATGTAAATGTTTCCTGCTTTGGATTTAATTTCTTATGCTATGAGAAATTATTGGTTTCTTGAGGTAATTAATTGCAGGGAGGAGATAGATTCATCCCAGACCGGTCTGCAATGGATTTTGACATGGCCTATTACCTGCTGATGGGTAGACAAGGAAAGAGAAGAACACTGCAGGGGTATCCCCATCCAAAGGGACGTACAGAAGGCGATATGTCCCCAAGTGAGTTTTCTTCCTTCTCTGCAGTACCTTGTCTATTTGAGTGTTCAGTCATCTTGGCCTAATGTTGCTGTTTCTGTTATTAACTTTCTTGGGTTTTCTTGATATTTCAGCAATCTGCTGGGAGGACTCGAGATGCACTGGACCTTGTCAATGACTACCATCTAAATCTGATGGATTGGGGAAGCAGCAATGTTCTGTCGATTGCCCTTGGGAATACAGTGTACCAATGGGATGCTTTAGATGGTTCTACCTCTGAACTTGTGACTGTGGATGAAGATGTTGGTCCTGTCACCGGTGTCAGTTGGGCTCCTGACGGCAGCACATTGCTGTTGGCCTGAACTCCGACGAGGTTCAATTGTGGGATTCGAGCTCCAACCGCCTGGTTAGTGTCATTTCTTCTGCTTCCCTTTTCTGATTGCATTTTCTTTGAGGTTGTGAAATTTAAGTTTTTGGGATGTGGATTGATGGGTTGTCAAAGATAAAATCTTTATTTGTTCTGTGTTTACATATGTACATAAACTCCTCTGTGGTTCAATTGTGGGACTTGAGCTCCAACCGCCAGGTTAGTGTCATTCTTTGGCTTCCCTTTTCTGATTGCGTTTTCTTTGAGGTTGTGAAATTTGAATTTTTGGGATTTGGGTTGATGGGTTGTCAAAGATAAAATCTTTATTTGGTCTATGTTTACATACATACATATATACAATACAGAGAGAGATGGCTACATTTGAGTGGATCTCTACTTAGCTTCGATCATGTTTACTCGAGACAATAAATGTCCCAAATCAATAGTTTGAGCAATTTGATAAGATCTACCGTCTCTAAACTGCATACATACAAAAAATCATGGGATTTGAAGATCCTTGATCCATGCATCAAGTGATTAAAACATTGGATGGTTTAAATAAAATTTAATTATATATATTTTTTGATCACTTGATAATACAGGTGGCCAACGAGCTGGGCTGCCTGCGAGCCCGCCCAGCACGACCCATTTCATGTTGGGCCAAACACGGCCCGATCATCTATAGTATCGGGCCGTGCCTAGCCCGAGCTATAGTAACGGGCCATGCTGGGCCTAAGGATCCAGGCCCGCAGCATGACATGGTATGGCATGGCTCGTTTATTTTTTAGGCTAGGCACGGCCCGTCCGGCATGGCCTGTTTCGTGTCGGGCCAAACACGGCCCGATCATCTATGGTACCTAGCCGTGCCTAGCTCAAGCTATAATAACGGGCCGTGTTAGGCGTAAGGATCTTGGGTCTGCAGCATGGCATGGTACGGCCCAGCCTGTTTATTTTTTGGGCCAGGCATGGCCTGCATGCTGTGCTTGGCATGGCCGAATGGCCTATTAGCGCCGGGCCTGGTACGACACAGAAGTAGAATTATTGTATTGGGCTAGGTCGAACACAATTATGATCATTGCGTGATGGGCCAGGCCTGGCATGATTATAGCCATTGGCAGGCCAGTGCGACACAGCCCGCAATGGTTATATTTTGAAAACTAATGATCATTTTGTCATTTTTTATGCAAAATTTACCTATTTAACCCCTCCAACAGCTATAAAATGGTCATATTTAAGGGTATGATGGTCCTTTGTAAAAGAATTAATTTTCTTGATTAAAGAATTTGCAAAAGACCCATATATCCCTTATAATGGCTATAAATGGCTAGTTTGTAAGGGTAAAATAGAAAGTGGAAAAGTTTCTAAAAACTATAAATACCCCTTTATCCTCACCATTTCACCATCCAATCTCTCATTCTCGTTACTCTATAATCTCTCAAGCTATTTATTATTAAGCTCTCATTCTCTCTATTGTATAACCTCTCAAGCTATCTACTTTCTCCAACCTATTCTACTTTTTTTATATTTACTTTCTTCAATATTATTATTATGGCATCCTTTGGTGAGAACAACTTTCAAATCTCACCGCCACTTTGTGAGGAACCGTTACCATGTCAAACTCAAGAGATTGGGGAGTGTGAAGGTGGAGCTACTAGTTCCCAGAGAAAGAGAACTAGTGAGGTTTGGCAAGATTTCGATCGGATAATTATGGAGGGAGTGGAGAAAGCACTTGCAGCTCACATGCCAGCATTGGTCACCTAAGGAGACATTTGGAGAGTCACAAGGTGCATGAGGATATCGTGCTCAATCTATTCTCAATTTACAAGAAGGTTCACTTTCTTCCTTCCAATATAACCAAGAATGCTAGTGAGATGCACTGGCTTGTTATATCATACAAGCTGAGCAACTTTTTTCTATGGCGGATGATTGACTATTTGAGGCATATGTTCAAAAGTCACTACAACCACAATACAAATCGATAAGTAAACAAACTATTTGTAGGCAAGCTTTAAAAGAGTATTTTATTATGAAAAATAATTTAGTTAATCTTCTAAATAATATTAATTGTAAAGTATCATTAACATGAAATATTTGGACATCTCAACATAATGGAGAATCCTACATTTGCATAACTAGACATTATATTGATGAAAGCTGGCTTTTAAATAAATGCTTTTTAAGTTTTAAAATTTTTAAATTTTCTCATACTACTCTGCTATAGCTAATGGCCTAATGCAAACTACTGGCACATATGGCATTAGCAATAAAATTTTATATATTTGTTTTGACAATGCTATGCATAGAATTACTAAAAATCAACGTTACAACTAATATTTAAAGACCGAAACTAGAGATTTGAAGACCGAAACTAAGCCACAAAGCAAAAGACGTCTCTGATACAAGATGGACAAGATAGATGACATCTACTAGAAGATCTTCACAAAAACAAGACAAGATATCTACAGTAGCTATATAAAATGTTTACAGTAAGATTCTACAAAAAATAGACAAGACATCTACAAGAGCTAGATTCCAAGACAAGACAACTCTCGGACTTCAACTCATGTGAAATCCACGAACTTCAAACCAAATGAAGTCCACCACGTTTGAAATCCACATCAAACCAAATAAAGTCCACTAGCCCCTTTCTTATCTATAAAAAAGGAATAAAGATTTTTACTTAGGAAATCAGCCAATAGAGCAACAAGAGAGATAGCTAGAGTGAGAGTATAGGCCGAGGAGAGTTAGACTCTAGGTCCATTCTCCTCCACTCTCTCACTCTCTTCCATCGTCCATCCTCTACTCTCTCATTCTCTTCCATTATCCATCTTCCACTCTCTCACTCTCTTCCATCCTCCATCTCCATAATCCTTGTACATAAATGTGCTAGTGTATTAAAGTGTATTTATGTTTGTAAGAAGTTATCTATTGTACAAAATCAATCTTTTGTAAGATTGCTATATAAGTTTCTTTCTTATAATGAATTAATTTTCAATACATGCTGTTGGTGTGGAATCTGGTCGACGCCGAAACTGGCCGGAGCTGGAGAAGCCGAGGTCGCCGTCGGAACCTGCAAAAAAAGTCCAAACTGGAGGAGGGGTGGCTCCGGCAGGACCTTCCGACGACGGTCAAGTCAGCTCTTCCAGCCAACAAAAATGGAATGCTCAGTAGAGAAAGTAGCAGAGTTTTGAGAAGAAGAATGAGAGCTTGGAGAAAACGTATCTGAAGAATTTTTTTTATAGATGGAGCCTATAACAAATTGATAATGACAGTCGCAACCGCCTGGTAGTGGGCCGTTCGGAGCCATGTGAAGTTTGTTATGTTGCGACGTGTCTATTGTCGTGACATGCAGACGGTTGAGATTTAATTATTGAAGTTCGGAGGAGGTAGGCACCAGCGGCGAAGAGCTTCAAGTTTCATTAATTCTAGAGAAGTTCGGACTCCTTCAAGGTCGTCTGTGTGTAAGTGGGTTCATGCTGTGCAGATTGCTGGATCCGCGTAGGTGTGGAGGTCGCATGGAGTTCGGCCGGAAGGGGTTCGGAAGTCCACTTGAAAAATCCTAAAGAAAGTCCGCTGGAGAAACCCGAAAGAAGGTCTGCTGGAAGGATTCGAAAAGAGTTCGACCGACGGAGAAGTTCGGTTGAGGGTGAAGTTCGGAAGAAGTCCGACTAATGGAGGAGTTCGACTGAAGGAGAAGTTCGGATGACTTGTGATCGAAAAAGGTCGGCAGAAAGGAGCCTGCCTGTGATGAAGAAGTTAAGCTGAAGGAGAAGCTCGAAAGACTTGCGATCAAAAAAGATTGGCTGAAAGAAGCCCGTGATGGAGAAGTTCGGTTGAAGAAGAAGTTCGGAAGACTTATGATCGGGGAGAGTTGACTGTCTAGGGTGGAGGAGCTCGGCCACCCCCGCCATTCAAGCTCATCTGGGCGAGGTCCGGAGGGATCTTACGAATTCGATCGAGGGTCAATCTTGATCGTCGCTACCGGATGGGATCATTCAGTAATTAGATATCCAGTCAAACTTCGATAGGAGCGGGTTCGCCCCTAACAATAGTCCCTCCATTTTCGAGTTCGAAATTCGAATGAAGGGAGTGTAGATGCAACAGCTGAAGTTCTTTTTGGCTTTCCGCGTCTGTCAGGATGTGATGTTTTGGCATTTACTGTGCTGGCATCAAAGCTTTTAAATCTGAAATGAGTTTGAGAACTTGGTTAGTAGGAGGCCGAGGAGGTCGCCACCTTGAAGAGGACCATTGGTGAACTCTGGGAGTTGATCGGTGTGGAAAAGACTGGGGTGCAGCGGCTGAAGCTCAAGCTGACTTATGAGCGTCAGGCTACCAAGGATGCGGAGGTCGAGTCCGAGGTCCTGAGGAGGCTACGAGAGTCAGAGGAGAACTACCACCGAGCCGACAGGATGTTCCGTGATAACATGATAAGACGGAGGGAGCTCGAGGAGGAGGTCGATTGGCTTATGGCTTAATTTGATTAACCTAGTGCAAGTGTTGTAGGAGGATCGATTAGCAATTGAATTGTTAATTGGCTTAATTTGATTAAGCTAATAGGCTGAGATTAAGTCTAGTTAAATATGATTTAATTAGATTTGGTTTGGGCTTGATTGGATCAAGTCCAATTGATTTATTGGATAAGCCAAGGTAAAAGGAAGAACTAGTCCTAGTCTAACTATGACTCGGATTAACCAAATTTTCTAATTTGATTAGAAAATAAATCAGAATTAAATTTGATTTAATCTAATTTAATCAAGTCTTTAAATGGGTTAGGGCCTTATTTAATTAGGTTGGTTTAATCTTGATTTTATTTGGTTAAAATATCTTGTTTGACCAAATCAAAATAGGAGTCCTAGTGTGACTAGGACTCCCTATCTCCTTGCACCATCTTGGTCCCAATGCCCTCTATACCTATTTTTTAGGTATTTTTCATGGAAAATCCCTTTCTTCCTGATTTTCATGCCCCCCCTCTCCCTCCAAGTTATATTTGGAAGTTAGGTGGAAGACCAAGTTAAAGAAGGAATTGGTTTTGCTTAGGATTCTATGAGATAGAATCCTTGTTGACCAAAACATCTTTCCTTGAGTGTCGCCCTCTCTTTTAATTAATTCTTCTCTTAATCCATGAAAATAATCTTCTTTTTTGTGCGCCCCTCCCTTGCTGGTCCACGCCAAAAATTATGGAGGCGTCCAAGAGTTGGGTGCCCCAACAACTTTCCATGTTTGGATATTCTTAGTCTAGGAATTTGACCTAACTTGGACTCTTCTTTTTCCCTATTTATTGGACGAATTTTATTCTAATTTTTTTATAGAATACAGAGCTTTGGGAGAGGTTTGGGGTGTGCAACAAATCAGAGGAAGAGGGTCCTTGAGCATGGGGGTTCCATAGGCACCAAACTAGGTGTCTAAGTGAGAGAAAAGAGAAGAAGAAGAGGGTCTTCTAGGGCTATTTTATTTTCAATCTCTCCTCTTTTCTTTTGAATTTTTTGAGAGTCTCAGATCAGCAAACTCTCATCTTCCTTCTTATATTTTGGAGAGTCCAAATTTTAAAGAAGAGAACATCGGATCGACCGTCGAAGAAGGATCAGCACAGTACTAGCATACTGTGCTGATTTTCTGCATCGAACTTTAGATCAAAGATCATAGGCTTGTGTGGACAACTCCTAAAGGCTGGATGCGTGTGCGGCTCGTGACTTTATCCTCAAGCCCGGATCAGCAAGTTAAAACATCTAAACTTGCTCAGATAATTGATCTGATATATAAACTTCATACCTGCATTTGATGTAGTGTAGATCTAGGTTGATTTGATCAACCTTTTTTTTTCTTATTTAATTTTAATTTTTGATTTAATATCATGCCTTAATCATGTAATAGATCTGAGATCTAGGTATTTACATGATTATTTAAATAAATTTTAGATTTATTTAAGTCTTTCGCTGCAACATCTTGAAAAAGTTTCAAGATCTACCTCTGAAATCCTAGATCTAGTTCCTTCAATTGGTATCAGAGCCTAAGTTCTTATTATATGATTTTTGTGCATGTCTAGATTATTTTTTTAGATTAGATCTAATTTATAATTTAATTATTAAATATAAAAAAAATTAAAATATTTTAGATTGCATGGACTGCCATAAGGTTGTCCTGCTGTAAGGTTTACCCCTTATAGTGAATAGGTTGTCCTAGTATGTGCTGATCTAAAATATTGATCATAAAATTTTAGATTAGATCTAAGAGATTTTATGATCTGATTAAAAATATTTTAATCTAATTTTAATCATCATAAATATGTTAGATTTGATCTAGAAAGATTTATGATTAATTATTATTGAAACTGTTTCTATTACATGAACATGTTTAGATTTGATCTAAAGTAGTTTTATATTTATTTTACTTGCATATTGATTATGAATCAAACATGCAACTTGGTTGATAGAACCATGTTGTAAAAATATTTTACAAATATGAAAATTATTTTCGAAAAGTCGAACCCCAACCCTCAACCCAAAACTTAATTAAGAATTAAGAAGTTGATTGATTAGGATCTAAGATTGTGAATTGAAGATCCTAAGACACAAATCATAACACATTGGGTTAAATGGGTTAGTGGGGATTAGGTCCATTAATTGGGTTAGACCTAGGGTTAGATTAAATAATGGACTTAATTAGAGAATTGACTAAATCTAATCAATTATTATCTTAGATTAGATAAAGAATTCTCTAGATCAATTACAATAGTTGTAGCTGGTCAAGTCCATGTCTTTAACAAGACCTAAGATGAACTTGATTCTTAGCTACATGGTCTAATACAAACTATTAGGTTGATCTAATTGAAACTAATTAAACCAGTTGGTATCTAAGGTAAACCAGACTAATTGGCAGCCCACTTATCTGACCATTTCTGATGGTGTTTAAGGCAAGCCTGGCAGACCCTTCTACCGATCGAACTTACCTGACCTCTTAGTGAGATTATGTTTTGATTGGATCGCTTGACTATTCTAGCTAACCCATGTTAGCTAGGTAAATCAGTTTGACTGATTTAGGTGCTCCTAGATCAGCCTATTAATGTTCTTCCTTAAGCTGACTTGGTGAAGTTAGTGGAAGGATCATGACAAGCTGGTTAATCTGACCTACTCACTTCCATAAATAAATTCTTTAAAATTATTAGGTCCTCAAAATGAAATAGTTATATGATAACTGGATCATAGCCTCCCATTAAAGTGAATGATAATGGATCCATCAGTTGGATAATCATTGGAGGCCCAAAGGCCTGGTGCTTATCGGTTGATGGAATTATCATTCATTATATGATTTCTTAGATACATCTTTCTAAATGGTGGTCAGGTGGGCCAACCAAAGTTGGGCCTGATCATTCATTGGTTGGATGGGCCAAGTATGGTCATGTTATGGTTGGACCTAACTGGACCCTTTTCTGAGAAGGCCAAAGCCAACTGATCAGGGCCAGAGGCAAAATTTAATTATTGAAAATTATTTAAAAAAATAATTGGTTATGAATCTATCCTTAGATGTACATGGGTAGGCCAAGTATGGTCATGTTAATGGTTGGACTTAACTGGATCCTTTTCTGAGAAGGCTAAAGCCAACTGATCAGGGCTAGGGGCAAAATTTAATTACTAAAAATTATTTAGAGAAATAATTGGTTATGAACCTACCCTTAGATGTACATGGGTAGGCCAACCAAAGTTGGGCTTGTGAACAGTCTACGTGGATTCTAGTATCCACTAAAGAATTAGGGTAATTCCTCGAATTGGAGGTAGAGGCTACCAATTCGAATAAAATTATGAAAGAAACCTTTTGATTAAAGTTCAAATCTTTAGGTTTAATGAATTAATTACTAATTAGATTTTGATTTTTCTTTGTGCAGACATGGCCACTTCTCTATCGCTTCGATCATTGTTGGACATAAGTTGGTGGGACCCAACTTCGGTAGTTGGTACCGAAAGTTGAAGATTATCCTGGAGCATGAACGGATCCTAAATGTGCTGATGGATCCTGCACCTGAGGAGCCAGCTGCCAATGCACATGGAACAGTCAGAGACACTTATCAGAAGTGGCTCAGTGATCGAATCACGGTGCGCTGCATTATGCTGGTTGCGATAAGCGATGAGTTCAGTCGCAGGTTTAAGATAGCTCAGTCAAACAAAATGCTCCAAGTGTTGAACGATTCTTTTGGCACATCCGATGACGTTGAGAGGCATAAGACTAGTTGTGCCATCTTCAACGCAAGAATGTGGGATGGTGCCTCTATCACTGATCATGATCGAGCTGATGAGCGCTTGAGCAAGCTCGGCTTTCCCCTTGCACAAACAACTTAGGAAAGATGCAATACTGAACTCACTGCCCAAGTCTTATCTCCCATTCCTCAAAAGGATCACCAACTCCATGGAGTCGGTGAACTTAGTGGGAGGTTCGTCTTCTCATTCTCGATCCTTTGGGAAAGGGAAGAAGAACAAGAAGAAGAAAGCCAAGAAGGTGCATGTTCATGCTAGGACACCTGTGCAGGCTCAGACCCCAAAGACCAAGTCCGATAAGAGTCAAGCTGAATGCTTCTTTTGCAAGAAGTGGAGGCACTAGAAGAGGAACTGTCCTCAGTACATTATCTCCCTGGATTCGAACAGGTAGAGAAAGAAGTAAGCTATTGCTGGGCAAGAAATTTATATGATAACTCCTTGCAATTTCTTTATTTATGATATTACTGATTGGGTATTGGATACCGATAGCCCTTACCATATTTGTAATTCGTTGCAGGGGTTGCAGGTCAGTAGAAGATTCGAGCAAGGCAAAAGATTCCTGAACGTTGGAGATGGAAGACCAGTTCTAGCTTTAGAAATTTTGAAACTTATATTTGAATCTCATACCGTTGTTTTTAGTGATTGTCATTTTTGTCCTAATTTTTTTTTAAATATCATTTTTGTAGGCCTTTTGGCCATGAACAATTATGAAATTTCAATAAAGAAATGAGTTTGTAATGTCATTGTGAATGGTGTTACTACTTTCTATAGACAATTGAACAATGGTATATTTATTCTTAGTGATTGTCATTTCTGTCCTAGTTTTTTTTTAAATATCATTTTTGTAGGCCTTTCGGCCATGAACAATTATAAAATTTCAATAAAGAAATGAGTTTGTAATGTCATTGTGAATGGTGTTACTACTTTTTGTGGATAATTGAACAATGGTATATGTTGGTGCAGAATCTGGTTGACGCCAGATTAAGCTGGAGTTGAGGAAGGAAAGGTTGCCGTCGGTGACCTACAAAATAAAGTTCCATCCAGAGTCGGTGGTGTTGGCTTCGGCAGGACCCTCCGATGATCAAGTCAGCTCTTCTGGCCAACAGAAATTGAATGTTCAGGAAAGAGTTTGGCAGAATTTTGGGAAGAAGAAGAGAGCATAGAGAAAACGTATATGGAGAAAACGTATTTGGAGGGTCCCTTTTTATAGATGGAGCTTTTAGCAGACTGATAGCGACAGCGATATCGTTCGATCATGGGCCACTAGGGGCCGCGTGGGATTTGTTACGGAGGGAGAGGTGTCGCCAGACTGATCGTGACTGCTATAATCATCCGATAGTGGGCCACTCGAGGCCGCATGGGGTTCGCTATGGAGAGAGATATCGTCAGACTGATCGTGACAACCATAACCGTCCGGTAGTGAGCCGCTCGGGACCGCATGGAATTTGCTATGGAGAGAAGTATCATCAGACTGATCGTGACAGCCATAACCGTCCGATGGTGGGCCGCTCTAGGCCTCATGGAATTTGCTACGGAGATAGAGGTATCACCAGATTGATAGCGACAGTCATACCATCGAAATTTAATAGTCGAAGTTCGGAGGAAGCAGACGTTGGTTGGTGAAGAATTTTGACATATATCAATTCTAAAGGAATTCAGACTTCTAAAGGAAATACGGCTAGGAAGATCATCTGGGAGGAATGCTAGCTGAAATCTGAAAGTAATCCACTGGAAGAATCCGATTGAAGAAAAAGTTCGGAAGGAGTTTGGCTCCTGAAGGAGAAGTCTGAAAGGAGTTTGACTCTTGGAGGAATCCGACTGAAGGAGAAATTCAGAAGGAGTTTGGCTTTTGGAGGAACTTGACTGAAGGAGAAGTCCGAAAGGAGTTCGGTCGCTAGAGGGGCCCGACTAATGGAGATGGAGTAGTTTGGCTGAAGTCCGAAAAAAGTTCGACTGTTGGAGGGGTTCAGTTGGGGTTTGGCCGCTAGAGGAGTTTGGCTACTGAAGGAGTTCGATCGTTGGAGGAAGAATTTTCGATCGAAGCTCTTCCATGATTACCGATTGCATTAGGCTAAGCATCAGACTGAACTTCGACGGGAGCATGGTTTATCCCCAACAATAGTCTCCCCACTATCAAGTTCGAAATTCGAAGGAAGAAAGTACAAAAAAGATGACTGCCGAAATCTTTTTTCGGACTCTGCTTATCTTTTGTTGATGTTAAAGCTCGAGGAAGATCTTATTTTCAGTCGAGGTTGAAGGAGATCTTATCTCCTATTGACGTTGAAGCTCGGGGGAGATCTTATATCCAACCGAGGTTGAAGAAGATCTTATCTCCTATTGAAGTTGACGTTGAGGCTCGGGGGAGATCTTATCTCCAGCTGAGATTGAAGGAGATCTTATCTCCTATCGTTGTTGGGCACATTAGGGCCGTTGTCGGGGCCTCTCCTCTTACCTCGTCTAAAATGAAGGAGGCCTTCAACTTGCTCATGTTAGGACGAGGTTCTCCTCCTGTTCCTAACATGGCAATAGGGGCACAGACGGACTGTTGAATGGGCCTTTCCCCTCCTCCTGTCTTAAATAATCGGAGGTCTTCGACTTTGCTCGCGTTAGGATGAGGTTCTCCTCTTATTTCTAACGGACTGTAGGGGCACATAAGGACTATTGTCAGGGCCTCTCCCTCATCTCATCTAAAATGAACGAGGTCTTCGACTTTGCTCACGTTAGGACGAGGTTCTCCTCCTATTCCTAATAGGTTGTAGGGGCACATAAGGATCGTTGTCAGGGCCTCTCCCCTCATCTCGTCTAAAATGAACGAGGTCTTCGACTTTGCTTACGTTAGGACGAGGTTCTCCTCCTGTTCCTAACGGGCTGTAGGGGCACATAAGGGCCATTGTCAGGGCCTCTCCTCTCATCTCGTCTAAAATGAATGAGACCTTCGACTTGCTCATGTTAGGATGAGGTTCTCCTGTTCCTAACATGGCCACTATTGATTGCTTTTTTCCTATCATCATATAGTTTTTGCACCGAGAAATAATAATATTGAAATAAAAGAATTTTATTAAAGAAAAATTACTGGTAGTACATCCTTAGATTTTCTACATTCTAAGGTCGTCGGAGCGTTGTTCCTCCGAGCTTCTTCGGATGATAAGTTTTGGACCGGACGATCTTCTCTACTTTATATGGGCCTTTTCAATTTGGGATAAGCTTCCCTTGACTCTGAGGTTGAGAGATGGTGGCTCGTCGAAGCAACAAGTCCCCCACTCTGAACGTTTTACTTTTGATTCTAGAGGCCATCCTTCGTCTGTAGGCCGCCATCCGAACCTGAATTTCTTCTCTTTTTTCTTCTAGCAGATTGAGGTTGACTCTGAGGTCCTACGGGTTATGCTGCTTGTTGAAGGCCACGATCCATGCTGATGGGAGTTCGATTGGGATGACTGCCTCCATTCTAAAGGCCAAGGCGAATGATGTTTTCCCAGTCGGTAGCCTTTGAATAGTTCGGTAAGCCCAGAGGATGTGGTAGAGTTCGTCCACCCAGGCCTCCTTTGCTCTGTTAAGCCTTGTCTTGATGCCTTACAGCAGGATCCGGTTGGTCACTTCAGCTTCTCTATTTGCCTGTGGGTGAGCTATCAATGTGAAGTGATGGAAGATGTTTAGATCTTCACAGAACTCGACAAACCTCGTCCCAGCAAACTGTCATCCGTTATCTATTATGAGAGTTCGAGGCAGATCAAACCGACAAACGATCGACTTCCAGACGAAGTCCTGCACCTTGGCCTCGATAATTTTTGCCAGTTGTTCGGTTTCGATCCATTTGGTGAAGTAGTTGATCGCGACCAGGAGGCTTCCATTATCTGGACGTCGTTGGAAAAGGGCCGAGTATATCTATTTCCTACTGCGCAAATGGCCAAGGTGCGCTTAGTGGAGTAAGCTCAAAGGCCGGCTGTCTTTGTATGTTTGCATTTTTCTGATAGCGGTCATATTTCTTGATATACTCCATAGAATCATGGTATAAGATCGGCCAATAGTATCCTTGCCAAAGTAGTTTTTGCAATAGGGCCTACATGACTTCCATAAATTCCCTCGTGCACTTTACATAATACGAAATCGGCCTCTGAAGGTCGGAGACATCTCAGCAGCGGTAGCGAATACGACCTCTTATACAACTTGTCCTCATATAAGATGTACCGGGAGGCTTGATTTCTGAGCTTTCGAGCTTCTTTCGGATCACGAGAAAGAACTTTCTCTTTTAGATAGGCAACCAACAGGTCAATCCAGCTCGGCTCGAGCTCCGTCTGCATAACGAACTGTGATTCCTTGGGCATTTTCGAGTCTCAAAAAATACTTCTTTGGGCAGTTCGGCTGGGGCTGAAGTGGCCAATTTTGAGAGAAGGTCGGCTCTTGTATTTTCTGCCCTCAGAATCTATCAAATGCCAAAACTATCGAAGGTCGGAGTCAAATCTTTTACTTTCTCAAGATATTTCATCATACTTTCCTCCCGCACTTCATAGTTGCCACTAACTTGGCCGACCACTAATTGAAAATCACTGCAGACTTGAAGCTGATCTACTTTTAACTCTCTTGCTATTTTTAATCCGATAATCAGTGCTTCATATTCGGCCCCATTATTAGTTGTAGGGAATTCGAAGTATAGCGCGTACTCGGCGACGACTCCCTCAGGGCTGACTAAGACTAATCCCGCACCTGCTCTAGTGGAGTTGGACGAACCATCCACGTACAGGGTCCAAAAACCTTCAAAAAGGTTGGCACTCAGTTCGGAGAGGCTCGGTTGTGACAACAGAGCGTCGATCTTATTCTGTTCAAGCTTGGCATCATCTGAAATGGTACATTCTATTACAAAATCTACCAATATCTGAGCTTTGACAGATAGCCAGGGTTGATAATTGATGTCAAATTTCGTAAGCTCGATTGCCCATTTTGCGATGCTCTCAAAAGTATCCATTCGATGAAGGATTGCTTTTATTGGTTGATCAATGAGGACCGTTATGGTGTGCCCCTGAAAGTAAGGTCAGAGTTTTCTAGCAGCAATTAGAAGAGAGTAAGCCAATTTTTCTAGCTTAGAGTACCTGATCTCTACATTCCTCAGGACTCGGCTTACGTAGTAGACCGGTCGCTGCATCTTCAGTTCCTCTTCGATCAGGACTGATGTCAAGGCCGCCGGGGAGACTACTAGGTATAGGAATAATTCTTCTTCGAGTTCGAGCTTTGCCAGCAGTGGGGATGAGCCGAGATAGTTTTTGAGCTCCTCGAACGGTCGTTGGCACTCCATCGTCTAGCAGAAGTTCTTTGGTTGCTTGAGAAGTTGGAAGAAGGGCATGCATCGCTTGGTCGATCTCGATACGAAGCGATTTAGGGATGCCACTTTTTCAGTCAGGCACTGAACTTCTTTGATTATTTTTGGAGCAGTCATCTTTCGAATAGCTCGAATTTTTTCTGGATTTGCTTCAATCCCGCGTCTTGACACCATAAACCCTAGGAACTTCCTTAAGGTCACACCAAAGGTGCACTTGGTCGGGTTCAGCTTCATCTTATGCTTCTTAAGTGCACTAAAGGTCTCTTCGAGGTCGGTGAGGTGGTTTATAGAAGCTCGGCTTTTGACGAGCATATCATCCACATACACCTCCATGTTGCGGTCGATCTACTTCTTGAAGATCTTGTTGATCAAGCGCTGGTATGTTGCTCCTACATTCTTAAGTTCAAAGGGCATAACTCTGTAACAGTAAAGACCTTGGTCAGTAACAAAAGCAGTTTTCTTCTCATCCTCCAGCGCCATCCGTATCTGATTATAGCCGAAGAAGGCGTCTATGAAGGTGAGGAGCTCGTGGCCCGAGGTTGCGTCTATCAGTTGATCAATCTTGGATAAAGGATAGCTATCTTTTGGGTAGGCCTTGTTCAGCTTTTTGAAGTCTATACATATTCTTCACTTGTTGTTTGCCTTTTTGACGAGGACCACGTTTGAGATCCAGATTAGATAGTTAACTTTTCGGATGAATCCAGCTTTGAAGAGCCTGTCTACTTCTTTTGCGATTGCTTTCTGTCTCTCTGGGGCATGGTTGCATCTTCTCTTTTATTGAACGATATTTGGGATCAACGGTCAACCGATGTTCCATGACCTCAGCATCAATTCCTGGCATATCCATTGGGACCCAGGCAAAGACGTCCGCGTTCCTCTGTAAAAAGATGATGAGCTACTTCCGAACTTCATCTTCCAGATTGGAGCTAATTTGCACCGTATGCTCCATATTTCCATCATTTGGAGGGACGGTCGCAAGATTTTCTATGGGCTCGTCCCGTTCTTCGACAAGGTCATCACGGACATCTAGCCCATCAATAGGATAAGGGTCAGACTGTTCTTCCTTTTGCAGGGCAATTGAGTAGCAGTGCCTTACCAGAGCTTGATCTCCCCTGATCTCTCCGATCTCGCAACTTGTCGGGAACTTCATCTTCAAATAATAAGTTGATACCACTGTCCGAAGTGCATTTAGATCAGATCGGCTGAGAATAGCATTATAGGTAGATGGAGCCTTTACGACTAGAAAATTGATCTATGCCTTAACCAGCTTTGGACGTTGTCCTGTAGTCACAGTCAAAGTTATTATGCCCTCAACTGGTACGGCATCTTCAGTGAAGCCTACCAACGGGGAGTTCGTGGGTCCCAAGTGGTTATTGAGTAAGGACATTTTTGAGAAAGCATCATAAAACTAAACATCAGTCGAGCTTTCATTATCTACCAAAATGCGGCGTACATCATAGTCGGCAATATTTAAAGAGATTACAACCACGTCATTGTGTAGGAATTGGACTCCTTGAGCATCCTCGTCGGTGAAAGCGATGGGCTCTTCAGTTCTCCGCCTCTTCACTGGTCCCTCAGATTCGCTGGCCTCTTCACGCCGAAGTCTCCCAAAGATAGTGTTGATGATGCCGAAAGGCGGCCGATCTTCTTGTTGTTCCTCCCTCCTTGGTGGTTCAGGCTGCGACAGTGCTCTTGATCGATCTTCTCTTACTTCAGGCTGGCATCTGAGAAATCGACCCAGCCGGCCTCGCCTAATGAGCTTCTCGATCTCGTCTGCATTCTTCAGTTTTGTGACCGTAATTACGATGGTAGAGATAGTATTTGCTAGGATTGCGCTTGTCGGGATGAGTACGCATCCTTACAGGCCTCGACAGTTGCTCCTTGATCTCCATCAATACTTGCATTTTTGGAGCGTTGAGGGGGGCATAGTTATAAAACCTCATAGGGGGAGAACTTCTCCGTGCCCTTCTGTCGGGGCTTCTTTGACGACGAGCTCGAGGAGTTTGGGCTCGCTTGCACTCAAGGGGAGTTTGTGAGCGCGGTCGAACTTTATTCGGCCCTCCCTCATTAGTGGATCTATTAGACTCGCCGGCCTGCCGCTCTTCCGTGGCTTTCTCATCCTTCAACTTGAAGGCTTCTTCCGCTTGAGCATACCCTTCAGCCCGAGCTAGCAGATCGGTAATCTTGGGGTACTTCTTCTCCAGGGAGAATAACAAATCATTCTTCTGAAGGCAATCCTTGAGCATGGCCATTGCAACAGACTGGTCCAGATTTCAGACCTCTAGTGCAGCAGCATTAAAACGGGTGACATAAGCTCGGATAGATTCCTCTTTTTGCTTGATATTCATCAGAAAATCCAAACCTTGGCGCAGACATCGACTGCTGACGAAGTGAGCCATTGTTCCTCCCTCCTTGGTGGTTCAAGTTGCGGCAGTGCTCTCGGTCGGTCTTCTCTTGCTTCAGGCCGACGTTTGAGGAATTGACCCAGCTGGCCTCTCCTGATAAGCTTCTCGATCTCGTCTTGGAGCTAAATGCATTCTTCAGTTTCGTGACCGTGGTTACGATGGTAGAGGCAGTATTTGCTAAGATTGCGCCTGCCGGGGTGAGTGCGCATCCTTACAGGCCTTGGCAGTTGCTCCTTGATCTCCATCAATACTTGCATTTTTGGAGCATTGAAGGGGGCGTAGTTGTAAAACCTCCTAAGGGGAGAACTTCTCTGTGCCCTTCTGTCGGGGCTTCTTTAACGACGAGCTCGAGAAGGAGTTCGGGCTCGCTTGCACTTAGGGGGAGTTCGTGAGCACTTCGGCCCTCCCTCAGCGGCGAGTCTATTAGACTCGCCGGCTTACCGCTCTCCTATGGCTTTCTCATCCTTCAACTTGAAGGCTTCTTTCACTTGATTATACCCTTCAATCCGAGCTAGCAGATCGGCAAAGTCTCTGAGGTACTTATTCTCTAGGGAGAATAACAAATCATTTTTCTGAAGGCCATCCTTGAGCACGGCCATTGCAATATACTGATTCAGGTTTCAGATCTCTAGGCAGCAGCATAAAATGGATGACATAAGCCTGGATAGATTTTCCCTCCTTTTGCTTGATATTCATCAGAGAATCCGAACCTCGGTGCAGACGTCGGCTGCTGACAAAGTGAGCCACAAACTGATGGCTTATTTGATCGAAGGAAAAGAAGGTACCCGGCTTAAGTGCTGAGTACCAGTTCCTGAAGGCTCTTTTGAGGGTGGATGGGAACGCCCAGCACAAAATGGCATTGGGCGCGCCATGGAATAGCATCATTGTTTGGAAGGCCTCCAGATGGTCGATTGGATCGATGGTCCGTGAAGAAAAATCCTGATTTCTCGGATCAGATTTGTTCAGATCTGATCAGATCAAGAGATATATTTCAAAATTTTTTCTCTTTGATCTAGATCAGATTTGGGATGTTTCAGATCTAATTTTTATTATTTTAATAATTAAAATAAAATCAGATAAATTAAATCAAATTTAATTTACCTTGAAGTGGGTAATCCTATTATCCGATAATGATCCTATGAGCAGCGAAAGGTTCTGGATCTAGCCACGCAAGTGCCTGGCCTCTACCGGTATTCACTCAAGCTGGATCTGGAGATCCTCTTCTTCTCTATCATGTCTCCAAAAATCAGATCTGGATCTGATCTAGAGGATCTTCAAAACTCCTTTTGAAGATCAGTAGTTGTCCTTTGCAGCAGCGCAGCCTTCTAGCTTTCAGTCGTCTTTCTCTTGTCTGGATTGCACCAACCAAGGTCCAAAACACTTTTGGACGTGGAGAGGAGAGGGAGAAGGTGGGTTTGGCGTGGAGGAAGAGGGGAGAGGCAGCCTTGGGGCGTGGGATTTCAATTCTCCAATCTTAATTTGAGTTGGACGTGGGGTCTTATTTATAGACTGTCTGTGATCCAACTCCTCTTCTTCCCAACCAATCACAACTCTTTATGAAATCAGATCTAAATCTGATTGGTGGGAATAGAGTCTCCTGGATTTCTCCTTAGAGGGTGCCTAAGATTAGTCAAAGTTGGTTCTTAGGAGAACTCTAATCTGATTGGACAAGGACTCCTGGGCGCCTCCAACTTGGGCGCACGCCATTGGCATGCGCCCTCCTCCTTGCCAGGTTCTGGCAGGGGGACAGATCCCCACCAGCTCTCAATGGCATGCACCCTCCTTCTTGCCAGGTTCTGGCAGGGGGATAGGCCCCCACCAGCTCTCCAATAGGTGCGTGACACGTGGACAGAAGTCAAAGTATCAATGGTCAATGTTTGACCAATCAAAGGTCAACTTCTGACCAAAGTCAAAGGATGAGAAATGGCAGGTGACCAAAAATGGCAGGTAATGTCTTATAAAATAAGACAATCTTTTCTAACTTGGATAAGCTCTAGTCAGACAAAATGAAGGCCTCTAAATGAGCACAAACTCCTTTGACTCAGTCAGGACAACTATTTATGATAGTAAAAGAAGAACGTTAGGTTCAATCGAGTGCTAGCACGATTTTCTTGAACCTAATTAAATCTCATTCAGATCAATTAAACTGGATCAATTCAATTGATGATCACCAGATTCAAACCCTTGTTTGTATGATCCAATTAGGTTCAGTTCTGTATGATAATGGAATATGTCACGATCTCTATCATCGAAACTCCTTTCGATGGATCAGAACTCTTTTGATTCGAATAGCTAGAATGATCGATCATCTAAATCATTCTAATTTCTCCCAAAATCTACCAATGACACCTAGCAGTATATGGTGGCAACCCATCAGAGCTGAATGCGAACCTCTTGGTGCAGCTACCTATGTGATTAAGTTATTCTATCTTGAGCCCCGATCAGATTAGGGTTAAGGTGAACTCGTCAAACCCTAGTCTCTGTCATATGATGTAATCATTCGATTTCAAGTCCAATGTGAAAACCTAAATAAAAACTCTTTCTATTATTTCACTCTGCCATGGCCATGGACTTCGGAACTTGATTCTCATGATCATCATAGGGCTGCTCCTCTACCACCGAGGTAGATAGATTCCATCTTGATGCTATCCAGTTCCTATAATGAACATGCTATAGCCAACATACACCTCAGGATTTCGAATGGCTAGGAGATGGAGTAATGGTGTGGGCAAACTATAACACCCTCAAAGTGAACTGCCGATGCATCTCAGATCAAAGAACCAGATACACTACTGCAGCATCGAGTCAGTCATTGATGAGAAGGTAGACTCCCTAATGACTACTCGAGATGATCACGCTCAGTACCCTCATTCTCTAACAAGTACCTGTACTCTCATTCCAATGTCTCCACACCGTAGACTCAAGACTCATCTACTAAAGAGAAGCGATTGTACACCAACCTTCCAGATCAATCACCATCCTCGTGATGATCCTATGGTCGGGAGCATTTTATGAGTTAATAATGATTATTGATGTTTTAAATTTTCAACTCTTGACTACCATATTTCATGTCGAAATAGGCTACAACGGCAAGCAATGTGCGGATGGATTTTAGCATAGCCACTGGAAAAAAGGTATCCTGATAGTCAATGCCTTCGCGTTGACTATAACCTTTTGCCACTAGTCTAGCCTTGAATGTCTCCACATTTCTATCTGCACCAATCTTTCTCTTGAAGATCCATTTACACCCAATAGGTACATACCTTCTGGTGGATCTACCAAGGTCCAGACTTGGTTTGAGCGCATCGAGTCAATTTCTGACTGCATTGCCTCTAGCCATTTCTCAGAGTCGATATCTGATATCGCCTTGTTGTAGGTTTTGGGATCATCACCATGAGCACCATTACCTACGAGGAATATTTTCTCTACTTCCTCTGAAATAATACCTAAGTATCTTTCAGGAAGGACGGAAAACTCTTTTCGATCTACGAGGTGGAGGAGGTAGTGTTCTTATTGGCTCAACCTGATTTGGTTCCAATTGGATTCCTTAGCTCGTTGTACTTATGAGACTTTCTCATCAAGCTCAATCTGCTTTCCATTCCCGCTATCTTGAATAAACTATTTTTCAAGAAAGATGGCATGTCGACTCACAATCACATTATGGTCTTCTGGAATGTAGAAATAGTATCCTAATGACTCTTTAGGATATCCTATGAATCGAGCTCTAAAGGACCTAAACTCTAACTTGTCCGCTTGTTGTCTTTTGACATGAGCCGGACAATCCCAAATTCTGAGATGACTCAGACTTGGTTTCTTACCATGCCATATCTCATACGGTGTGGTAGGAATGGTCTTAGAGGGAACCCTATTCAGTAGATAAATTGAAGTTAACAATGAATATCCCCAAAGAAAATCAGGAAGGTCTGTGAAGCTCATCATGGATCGGACCATATCCAATAGAGTCCGATTTCTCCGTTCTGAAACCCCGTTGAGTTGAGGTGTTCCTGGTGGAGTCCATTGAGAGACTATGCCATTTTCCTTGAGATAGTCTAGGAATTCTCGGCTAAGGTATTCACCTCCTCGATCTGATCGAAGAACCTTAATGGATTTTTCAGTTTATTTTTCTACTTCATGTCTGAATTCTTTGAACTTTTCAAAAGCTTCAGACTTGTGTCTCATAAGATACACATACCCATACCTAGACAGATCATCGGTAAAGGTAATGAAGTAGACAAAATTGCCTCTAGCCGGCACATTAAATGGTGCCACACACATCAGTATGTACTAGAGCAAGGAGATCTGTGGCCCTCTCCCCATGTCCATACAAAAGGGAGTTTAGTCATTTTGCCTTGGAGACAAGATTCACAAGTTGGATATGACTCGGAAGTCAATGGACTCAATAGCCCATTTTTCTCCAATTTGTTGATCCTATCTTCTGCTATATGACCTAATCTTAGGTGCCATAGATATCTGTCATTTGGACTATCCCTAGGTCGTTTGGCATTCACGTTTTGCTCGATAGTTAGAATAGGTACATCAATATGTAGCTGATAAAGATCATTAATAAGAAAATCATTTGCAATTTTATTTCTTTCATAAAGAATGTTACAATGGTCCTTAAAGAAGGTAATCACATAGCCTTCTAGTGCTAAGCATGAAATAGAAATCAAATTTCTGCTAGCTGCAGGCACATAATAACAGTCTTTCAAAACTAAGTCTAAACCAGATGGTAATCGAAGAGGGTATGTTCCTCACCGCCACTGCAGCAACTCTTGCTCCATTACCGATGCGTAGGATCATGTCTCCATCCCTCAGCCTCCTGCTATCCTCAAGACCCTGCATGGAAGTGCATAGATGAGCACTAGAACCAGAGTCAAGCACCCAACTGGATGCAGAAGAAACCGTAAGGTTAGACTCAATAACGAGCATACCTCCAGAAGGACCTTCCTTCTTGTTCTTTAGGGTGGCCAGGTAAGTAGGGCAGTTCCGCTTTCAGTGGCCGTCGCTGTTGCAATGGAAACACTTTCCTTTGGCAGTGGCTTTCATCTTCGGCTCTGTCTTCTTCTTCTTTGCTCCTTCCATCTTCTGCTTTTTCACAGACTTTTTTTTTTTCATAAGACTTTTTTTTGGAAGAAGTCCGTTCCATAGCAAGAACTGAGCCTTTAGAACCTTTCATAGAAAGCTCAGCGGTGACCAGCATATTCATTAATTCGACCAAGAAATTTTGAAGTTTATGCATGTGGTAATTCATGATGAATTATCCATATGCATCAGTCAAGGATTGTAGAATAATATCGTTCTGCAGATCCAAGTCTAACTTTACACCGAGCTTCTCAAGCTCTTCCATGTCCTTGATCATCATTAGACAGTGATCTTGGACTGACTGCCCATCACGCATCTTAGCCTTAAAAAATCGTTTCGTGACCTGATACTTGGCTGTGTGACTCTGTTCACCAAACATCTCTTGTAGGTGAGCCAACATTTGGCAAGAAGTCTCGATATCTTCATGTTGGTGCTAGAGCTCATCAGACATTGAGTCCAACATGTATCTTCATCTATCAATTTTTTCAGAGACGCTCTCTGTTCAGTGGATGGACGGGCTGGTAAGGTGGGAGGGTCCTGATCCAATACATGGATTTGAGCAAGGGCCCTCCACCCTCTGCTTTCCCTTTTCGGAGATCAGAGGCTGGCTAGCCTAAGTCGACCATCCCCAGACCGAATCATGGAGCTCCAGAGAAGCCTGCTCCAATCGAATCGATGCTGGGGCCTATCGATGCATTGCCTGCACCGCCTCCGTGAGACCGCGAACCTGTTGGACCAGCAGGTCAAACTGCTCCGCATCCACCATGGTTGCAGGTGGAGCCTGAGTTACTGGGGCTGAAGCGGGAGCGGATAGGTCTGGACGGGATCTGGCTGCAAAGGCCATTGATCGCTAGGTCGAAGCCTATTTGGGAGGCATTTTTTTTCAAAAAGAGGCTCACTTCGTCAGCAGCCGACGTTCGCACTGAGGTTCAGATTTTTTGATGAATATCAAGCAAAAGGAGGAAGAATCTATCCGAGCTTATGTCATTCGGTTTAATACTGCTACACTAGAGGTCCGAAACCTGGATCAGTTTGTTGCAATGGTCGCGCTCAAGGGCGGCCTTCAGAAGAATGATTTATTGTTCTTCCTAGAGAAGTACCCCAGGGACTTTGCCGATCTGCTAGCTCGGGCTGAAGGGTATACCCGAGTGGAAGAAGCCTTCAAATTGAAGGATGAGGAAGCCGCAGGAGAGCGGTGCTCACGGACTCCCCTCGAGTGCAAGCGAGCCCGAACTCGTCGAGCTCGTCGTCAAAGAAGCCCCGATAGAAGGGCACGGAGAAGTTCTCCCCCCAGAAGGTTTCACAACTATGCCCCCCTCAATGCTCCAAAAATGCAAGTATTGATGGAGATCAAGGAGCAACTACCGAGGCCTGTAAGGATGCGCACTCACTCCGACAAGCACAATCCTAGCAAATACTGTGTCTAACATCGTGACCACGGTCACAATGCTGAAGAATGCATTCAGCTCCAAGATGAGATCGAGGAGCTCATCAGGAGAGGCCGGCTGGGTCGATTCCTCGGATGTCGGCCTAAAGTAAGGGAAGACCAGCCGAGAGCACTACCACAGCCTGAACCACCAAGGAGGAAGGAACAATAAGAAGATCGACCGCCTCTCGGCATCATCAACACTATCTTTGGAAGACTTTGGCATGAAGAGGCTAGCGGATCTGAGGGACCAGTGAAGAGGTGGAGAACTGAAGAGCCCATCGCTTTCACCGATGAGGATGCTCAAGGAGTTCAGTTCCCATACAATAATGTGGTTGTAATCTCTTTAAATATTGCCGACTATGATGTACGTCGCATTTTGGTAGATAATGGAAGCTCAGCTGATGTTTTGTTTTATGATGCTTTCTAGAAAATATCCTTACTCAATAACCACTTGGGACCTATGAACTCTCCGTTGGTAGGCTTCACTGGAGATGCCATGCTAGTTGAGGGCATAATAATTTTGACTATGACTACAGGACAACGCCCAAAGCTGGTTAAGACACAGATCGATTTTCTAGTCGTAAATGCTCCATTTGCCTATAATGCTATTCTCGGTCGATATGGTCTAAATGCACTTCGGACAGTGGTGTCAACTTATTATTTGAAGATGAAGTTTCCAACAAGTTGCGAGATCGGAGAGGTCAGGGAAGATCAAGCTCTGGTAAGGCATTGCTACTCAATTGCCTTGCAAAAGGAAGAACAGTTTGATCCTTATCCTGTTGATGAGCTAGATGTCCATGATGACCTTGCCGAAGAACGGGGCGAGCCCATAGAAGATCTTGCGACCATCCCCCCGAATAATGGAAACGTGGAGCATACGGTGCAAATTAGCTCCAATCTGGAAGATGAAGTTCGGGAGTAGCTCATCATCTTTTTACGGAGGAATGCGGACGTCTTTGCCTGGGTTCCAACGGATATGCTAGAAATTGATGCCGAGGTCATGGACTGGCCGTTGATCCCAAGTATCGACCGGTAAAAGAGAAGATGCGCAACCACGCCCCGGAGAGGCAGAAAGTAATCGCAGAAGAAGTAGACAAACTCTTCAAAGTTGGATGCATTTGAAAAGTTAACTATCCGACCTGGGTCTCAAACATGGTCCTCGTCAAAAAGGCAAACAACAAGTGGAGGATGTGTATAGACTTCAAAAAGCTGAATAAGGCCTATCCAAAAGACAGCTATCCTCTATCCAAGATTAATCAACTGGTAGATGCAACCTCGGGCCACGAGCTCCTCACCTTCATGGATGCCTTCTCCAGCTATAACTAGATACTGATGGCATCGGAGGACGAGGAGAAAACTATTTTTGTTACTGATCGTGGTCTTTACTGTTACAGGATTATGCCCTTTGGACTCAAGAATGCAGGGGCAACGTACCAGCGTCTGGTCAATAAGATCTTCAACAAGCAGATCGATCGCAACATGGAGGTGTATGTGGATGACATGCTCGTCAAAAGTCGAGCTTCTATAAACCACCTCGCCGACCTCGAAGAGACCTTCAATGCACTCAGAAAATACAAGATGAAGCTGAATCCAATCAAGTGCGCCTTTGGTGTGACCTCAGAGAAGTTTCTGGGGTTTATGGTGTTAAGGTGCGAGATTGAAGCAAATCCAGAGAAAATCCAAGCTATTTGGGAGATGATTGCTCCAAAAAAAATTAAAGAAGTTCAGCGCTTGACTGAAAAAGTGGCATCCCTAAATCGCTTCATCTCGAGATCGGTCGAGCGATGCATGTCCTTCTTCCAAGTTCTCAAGCAACCAAAGAACTTCTGCTGGATGATGGAGTGCCAACGGACATTCGAAGAGCTCAAAAACTACCTTGGCTCACCCCCACTGCTGGCAAAGCTCGAACCCGAAGAAGAATTCTTCCTGTACCTAGCAGTCTCTCCGACGACCTTAGCAGTAGTCCTGGTCAAGGAGGAAGCGAAGATGCAGCGATCGATCTACTACGTAAGCGGAGTCCTAAGGAATGAAGAGATTAGGTACTCTAAGCTAGAAAAATTAGCTTACTCTCTTCTAATTGCTCTCAGGAGACTTCGATCTTATTTTCAGGGGCACACCATAACGGTCCTCATGGATCAACCAATAAAAGCAGTCCTTCATCAAACGGATGCTTCCGGGAGAATCGTAAAATGGACAATCGAGCTCATAAAATTTGAGATCAATTATCGATCCCAGCCATCGATCAAAGCCCAGATATTGATAGATTTTATAGTAGAATGTACCATTTCAGATGATGCTGAGCTTGAATAGAACGAGATCGGTGCTCTGTTGTCGCAACCGAGCCTTCCTGAAGAAAGTGCTGACCTTTTCAAAGATTTTTGGGTCCTGTACGTGGATGGTTCGTCCAACTCCGCTGGAGCAGGTGCAGGGTTAGTCTTAGTCAGCCCCACGGGAGTCGTCGCCGAGTACGCGCTATGCTTCGAATTTTCTGCAACTAATAATGGGATCGAATATGAAGCGCTGATTGGCTTCAAGTCCACAGTGATTTTCAATTAGTGATCGGCCAGGTTAGTGGCAATTATGAAGCACGAAAGGAAAGTCTGATGAAATACCTTGAGAAAGTAAAGGATTTGACTCCGATCTTCAGCAGTTTTGACATTCGACAGATTCTGAGGGCAGAAAATACAAGAGCTGACCTCCTCTCAAAATTGGCCACTTCAGCCCCAACCGAACTATCCAAAGAAGTATTTTTGAGACTCTAAAATGCCCAAGCTCAGAGGAATCATAGTTCGTTATGCAGACGGAGCTCGAGCCGAGCTGGATTGACCCATTGCCTATCTCAAAGAGGGAGTTCTTCCTCATGATCCGAAAGAAGCTCGGAAGCTTAGGAATCAAGCCTCCCTGTATGTTTTGTATGAGGGCAAATTGTATAAGAGGTCGTATTCGCTATTACTGCTGAGATGTCTCCGACCTTCAGAGGCCGACTTCGCATTATAAAAAGTGCATGAGGGAATTTATGGAAGTCATGTAGGAGCCAGATTTCTGTTGCAAAAACTACTTCGGCAAGGGTACTAGTGGCCGACCTTATACCACGATTCTATGGAGTATGTTAAGAAATATGACCGCTGTCAGAAAAATACAAACATACAAAGATAGTCGGCCTCCGAGCTTACTCCACTAAGTGCATCTTGGCCATTTGCGCAGTGAGGAATGGATATACTCAGCCCTTTCCCAATGGCGTCCGGACAACGGAAGTTCTTCCTGATCGCGATCGACTACTTCACCAAATGGATTAAAGCCAAACCACTGGAAAAAATTATCGAGGTCAAGGTGCAGGACTTCGTCTAGAAGTCAATCGTCTGTCGGTTCGGTCTGCTCCAAACTCTTATAACAGATAACAGGCGATAATTGTTGGGACGAGGTTCGTCGAGTTCTACGAAGATTTAAACATCTTCCATCACTTCACATCGGTAGCTCATCCACAGGCAAATGGGACAGCTGAAGTGACCAATCAGACTCTGTTACAAGGCATCAAGACAAGGCTCGATAGAGCAAAGGAGGCTTGGATGGACGAACTCTACTACGTCCTTTGGGCTTACTGAACTACTCAAAGGCTACCGACTGAGAAAACACCATTTGCCTTGGTCTTTAGAATGGAGGCAGTCATCCCATTTGAGCTTAAACTCCCATCAGCATGGATCGTGGCCTTCAACGAGCAGCATAACCCGCAGAACCTCAGAGTCAACCTCGATCTACTGGAAGAAAAAAAAGAGGAAGCCCAGGTTCGGATGGTGGCCTACAGACGAAGGATGGCCCGATACTATAACTCCAGAGTCTGAAATAAAATATTCAGAGTGGGGAACTTGGTGCTTCGACGAGCCACCATCTCTCAGCCTCAGAGCCAGGGGAAGCTTGCCCTAAATTGGAAAGGCCCGTATGATGTATAGGAGGTCGTCCGGTCTGAAACATATCATCTGAAGGAACTCGGAGGAACAACGGTCCCACGATCTTGGAATGCAGAAAATCTGAGGATGTACTACCAGTAATTTATCTTCAATAAAACTCTTTCATTTCAATATTATTGTTTCTCGATGCAAAAGCTATGTGATGACAGGAAAGAAGTAATCAATAGTGACCATGTTAGGAATAGGAGGAGAACCTCATCCTAACATGAGCAAGTCGAAGGTCTCGTTCATTTTAGATGAGATGAAGGGAGAGACATTGACAACAGCCCTTATGTGCCTCTACAGCCCGTTAGGAACAGGAGGAGAACCTCGTCATAATGTGAGGAAAGTCGAAGGCCTCATTCATTTTAGACGAGGATGAGGGGAGAGGCCCTGACAATGACCCTTATGTGCCCCTACAGCTCGTTAGAATAGGAGAGATCTATCTAACATTAGCAAATCGAAGGTCTCATTCATTTTAGATGAATGAGGGGAGAGGCCCGACAATGCCCTTATGTGCCCTTACAGCCCATTAGGAACATGAGGAGAACCTCGTCCTAATATGAGCAAAGTCGAAGACCTCCTGGTTATTTAAGACAGGAGGAGGATGAGAGGCCCATTCAACGATCCAGTCTGTGCCCCTATTTGTCATGTTAGGAACAAGGAGGAAGAACCTCGTCCTTAACATGAGCAAGTCGAAGGCTCTCGTTCATTTTAGACGAGGTGAGAGGAGAGGCCTCCGACAACGGCCCATAATGTGCCCAACAACGATAGGAGGATAGGATCTCCTTTCAACCTCGATCGAAGATAAGATCTCTTCCTGAGCCTCAACTTCAACTTCAACAGGAGATAAGATCTTCTTCAACCTCGGTTGGAGATAAGATCTCCTTCGAGCTTCAACGTCAACTTCAACAAGGAGATAAGATCTCCTTCAACCTCGGCTAGAGATAAGATCTCTTTCGAGCTTCAATGTCAACTTCAACAGGAGTTAAGATCTCCTTCAACCTCTGGTTATTTAAGACAGGAGGAGGAAAGAGGCCCATTCAACGGCCTGTCTGTGCCCCTATTGTCATGTTAGGAACGGAAGGAGAACCTTGTCCTAACATGAGCAAGTTAAAGGCCTCGTTCATTTTAGATGAGGTGAGAGGAGAGGCTCCGACAATAGCCCTAATGTGCCCAACAACGATAGGAGATAAGATCTCCTTCAACCTCGGTTGGAGATAAGATCTCTCCCGAGCCTCAACGTCAACTTCAACAGGAGATAAGATCTCCTTCAACCTCGGCTGGAGATAAGATCTCTCCCGAGCTTCAATGTCAACAGGAGTTAAGATCTCCTTCAACATCGGCTGGAGATAAGATCTCCCCCGAGCTTCAACATCAATTTCAACATAAGATAAGATCTCCTTCAATCTCGGCTGGAGATAAGATCTCCCTCGAGCTTCAACGTCAACAGGAGATAAGATCTCCTTCAACGTCGGCTGAAGATAAGATCTCCCCCGAGTTTCAACGTCAATAAGAGATAAGCAGAATCTGAAAAAAGACTTTGGCAGTCGTCTTTTTTGTACTCCCTTCGAATTTCGAACTCGAGTGTGGGGGGACTATTGTTGGGGATAAAGTCCGCTCTCGTCGAAGTTCAGTCTGATGCTTAGCCTAATGCAACTGATAATCATGGAAAAGCTTCGATTGAAAATTCTCCCTCCAGTGGTCGAACCCCAGCCAAACTCCTTCAACGATCGAACCCTAGCCGAACTCCTTCAGCGATCGAACCCCAACCGAACCTCTCCAGTAGTCGAACTTTTTTCGGACTTCAGTCTAACTACTCCTAGACTTCTCCATCAGTCGGGCCCCTTCAGCGGTCGAACTCCTTCAGAACTTCTTCTTCAGTCAAGTTCCTCTAAAAGTCGAACTCCTTTCGAATTTCTTCTTCAGTCAGATTTCTTCAAGAGCCGAACTCCTTCCGAACTTCTTCTTCAGTCAAGTTCCTCCAGGAGTCGAACTCTTTTCAGACTTCTCCTTCAGTCGGATTCTTTCAGGAGCCGAACTCCTTTCGAACTTCTTCTTCAGTTGGATTTTCTCAGCGGATTACTTCTAGATTTCAACTAGCATTCCTCCTGGATGATTTCCTCTAGCCGTATTTTTTTTAGAAGGTTGAATTCCTCTGGAATTGATATATGTCAAAGTTCTTCACCAACCAATGCCTGCTTCTTTCGAACTTCGACTATTAAGTTTTGATGGTATGACTGTCGCTATCAGTCTGATGACACCTCTCTCTCTCTATAGTAAACCCCACGCGATCTCAAGGGGCCCACTACCGGATGGTTATGGCTGTCACGATCAGTCTGACGACACCTCTCTCTTCGTTGCAAACCCCACGCGATTCCGAGTAGCCCATTATCGGATGGTTATGGCTATCACGATCAGTCTGGCGACACCTTTTCCTCCGTAACAAATCTCACGTGGCCCTAAGCGGCCCACAATCGGACGATATCACTGTCGCTATCAGTCTGCTACAGACTTCATCTATAAAAATGGACCTTCCAAATACATTTTCTCTAAGCTCTCTTCTCCTTCCTAAAACTCTGTTGAACTCTTTTCTGAGCACTCCATTTCTGTTGGTTAGAAGAGCTGACTTGATCATCGGAGGATTTTGCCGGAGCCACCACCACCGACTCTGGATGGAACTTTGTTTTGCAGGTCACCGGTGGCGACCTCTCCTTCCTCAACTCCAGCTTAATCCGACATCAACCAGATTCTGCACCAATAGTGTATATATGTTATCACAACCTGTTAATATAGTTTATTTTACTGGCAAGCACCCTAGATTGGATAGTATATCAGATATCTACTTATGGCACTGTAGGCTAGGTCATATAAATAAGAACAGGATAAACAGGTTGACTCAGTAGAAAATCCTCGAAGTTAGTGATTATGAATCATTTCCAACCTGTAAGTCCTATCTTCTTGGTAAAATGACTAAGTCACCTTTTACTGAAAAAGATGAGAGAGCCAATGAGCTCTTACGTCTAGTACATCCTGATGTATGTGGACCAATGAGCATAAGTGCTAGAGGTGGATATGTCTACTTTCACAGATGATCTATCCACATATGGATATATCTATCTGATGAAACATAAGTCGGATTCTTTTGAAATGTTCAAACGATTCTGAAGTGAAGTAGAAAAATAAACTGAAAAGAGTATTAAAATTTTTCGATTTAACCAAGGAGGAGAATACGTTTCTGATGAGTTTCTCACATATCTAGAAGAGAAAGAAATTCTCTCCCAATGGACTCCTCCTGGAACACCACAGCATAATGGTGTGTCTGAAAGGAGGAATCAGATTCTGTTAGACATGGTCCGATTCATGATGAAATTTGCCAACTTGTCGATATCCTTTTGGGGATATGCACTCGAATCGGCTTGTTATCTATTAAATAGGATTCCAAGTAAGTCTGTAGTTAAAACCCCATATGAGATATAGATAGGGCATAAGCCAGCACTTTCACACCTTAGAGTTTGGGGGTGCCTGGCTTATGTTAAACGGTTAGTTACAGACAAACTTGGACCTAGGTCTAACAAGTGTACATTCATAGGGTACCCAAAAGAGACCAAAGAATACTATTTCTACCATGCTAATGAACAAAAGATGTTTAGCCTTAGGGCAACCTTTTTGGAAAAGGAGTTCCTTGACGAAGGAACTGTTGCCTCTAAGGTTGAACTTGATGAAGTTCAACAGATAGAAAGTCCGACACAGAATGTTGAACCTAAGTTGGATTTGATCAGATAAGATCCAAAGCCTAGTGAACCTGCACCATTAAGGCGATTTAGTAGAGTACCCCACCATCCGAACAGATATTATGGATTCTTGATCTAATATGGTGACCCATCGAACTCAATGAGAACGATGAGGATTCGATCACTTATATGGATGCGATGCAGAGATCCGACTCTGAGAAATGGCTAGAAGCCATGAGATCCGAAATGGATTCCATGAAGGTCAATGGTGTATGGACATTAGTTGACCCACCTGAAGGGGTTAAACCTATTGGGCGTAAATGGGTCTTCAGGAAGAGGAGCGCAGACGGAAAGGTGGAGACCTATAAAGCCCGTCTAGTGGCCAAAGGGTATCGTCAACATTATGGTATTGACTATGACGAGACGTTCTCCTCTGTGGTAATGCTCAAATCATTCGGATCATGCTTGCCATTGCTGTCCATCTGGACTATGAGATCTGGCAGATGGATGTGAAGATAGCTTTCCTAAATGGAGAGCTGACCGAAGAGGTGTATATGATATAATCTGAAGGGTTCACATCCATAGATGAGTCTAAGGTATGCAAGCTTCAGAGATCCATTTATGGATTAAAGCAGGTATCTCGAAGTTGGAACATGCATTTTCCTTCAAACCTCGGTTATTAGACAGGAGAGAAAGAGCCCATTCACGCCTGTCTGTTCCCTATTGCATGTAGGAAACGGAAGGAAAACCTTGTCCTAACATGAAGCAGTTAAAGGCCTCGTGGCAGTTTAGATAGGTGAGAGAGATGGCGACAAGTAGCCCTAATGTGCCCAACAACGATAGAGGATAAGATCTCCTTCAACCTCCGTGATTGGAGAATCACAGATACTCTCCAGAGCCTCAACTAAACTTCAACAGATGACAGATAATTAAGAACTCCTTCAACCGTCAGGCTGAAGATATAGTCTCTCCCGAGCTTCAAATGTCGCAACAAAAGGAGTTAAGATCTCCTTCAACACCGGCTGGAGATATAGATCTCCCCCGAGCTCCAACATCAATTTCAACATAAATAAGATCTCCTAATCATCGGCTGGAGATAAGATCTCCCTCGAGCTTCAACGTCAACAGTGAGAGTAGATCTCCCTTCAACGTCGACTGAAGATAAATCCCCCGAGTTCAACGTCATAATAAGTGAGATAAGCAGAATCTGAAAAAAACTTTGGCAGTCGCTTTTTTGGTACTCATCCTTCGAATTTCGAACTCGAGTGTGGGCGATACTATTGTTGGGATAAAGTCCGCTCTCGTCGAATTCAGTCTGAATCTTAGCCTAATGCAACTGATAATCATGGAAAAGCCTCATTCGAAATTCCTCCCTCCATGGTCGAACCCCCCAAAGCCAAACCCTTCAACGATCGAACCCTAGCCGAACTCCTTCACGATCGAACCCCAACGAAACCTCTCCAGTATCGAACTTTTTTTCAGACTTCAGTCTAAACTACTCCTAAGACATTCTCCATGCAGTCGGCCCTCTAGCAGTCGAGACTCACTTCAGGAACTTCTGTTCTTACAGTCAAGTTCCTCTACAAATTTCGAACTCCTTCCGAAATTATCCTTCACAGTGCCCCTATTGTCATGTTAGGAACGGAAGGAGAACCTTGTCCTAACATGAGCAAGTTAAAGGCCTCGTTCATTTTAGATGAGGTGAGAGGAGAGGCTCCGACAATAGCCCTAATGTGCCCAACAACGATAGGAGATAAGATCTCCTTCAACCTCGGTTGGAGATAAGATCTCTCCGAGCCTCAACGTCAACTTCAACAGGAGATAAGATCTCCTTCAACCTCGGCTGGAGATAAGATCTCTCCCGAGCTTCAATGTCAACAGGATAAGATCTCCTTCAACCTCGGCTGGAGATAAGATCTCCTCCGAGCTTCAACGTCAACAATAAGATCTCCCCCGAGCTTCAACATCAATTTCAACATAAGATAAGATCTCCTTCAATCTCGGCTGGAGATAAGATCTCCCTCGAGCTTCAACGTCAACAGGAGATAAGATCTCCTTCAACGTCGGCTGAAGATAAGATCTCCCCCGAGTTTCAACGTCAATAAGAGATAAGCAGAATCTGAAAAAAGACTTTGGCAGTCGTCTTTTTTGTACTCCCTTCGAATTTCGAACTCGAGTGTGGGGGGACTATTGTTGGGGATAAAGTCCGCTCTCGTCGAAGTTCAGTCTGATGCTTAGCCTAATGCAACTGATAATCATGGAAAAGCTTCGATTGAAAATTCTCCCTCCAGTGGTCGAACCCCAGCCAAACTCCTTCAACGATCGAACCCTAGCCGAACTCCTTCAGCGATCGAACCCCAACCGAACCTCTCCAGTAGTCGAACTTTTTTCGGACTTCAGTCTAACTACTCCTAGACTTCTCCATCAGTCGGGCCCCTTCAGCGGTCGAACTCCTTCAGAACTTCTTCTTCAGTCAAGTTCCTCTAAAAGTCGAACTCCTTTCGAATTTCTTCTTCAGTCAGATTTCTTCAAGAGCCGAACTCCTTCCGAACTTCTTCTTCAGTCAAGTTCCTCCAGGAGTCGAACTCTTTTCAGACTTCTCCTTCAGTCGGATTCTTTCAGGAGCCGAACTCCTTTCGAACTTCTTCTTCAGTTGGATTTTCTCAGCGGATTACTTCTAGATTTCAACTAGCATTCCTCCTGGATGATTTCCTCTAGCCGTATTTTTTTTAGAAGGTTGAATTCCTCTGGAATTGATATATGTCAAAGTTCTTCACCAACCAATGCCTGCTTCTTTCGAACTTCGACTATTAAGTTTTGATGGTATGACTGTCGCTATCAGTCTGATGACACCTCTCTCTCTCTATAGTAAACCCCACGCGATCTCAAGGGGCCCACTACCGGATGGTTATGGCTGTCACGATCAGTCTGACGACACCTCTCTCTTCGTTGCAAACCCCACGCGATTCCGAGTAGCCCATTATCGGATGGTTATGGCTATCACGATCAGTCTGGCGACACCTTTTCCTCCGTAACAAATCTCACGTGGCCCTAAGCGGCCCACAATCGGACGATATCACTGTCGCTATCAGTCTGCTACAGACTTCATCTATAAAAATGGACCTTCCAAATACATTTTCTCTAAGCTCTCTTCTCCTTCCTAAAACTCTGTTGAACTCTTTTCTGAGCACTCCATTTCTGTTGGTTAGAAGAGCTGACTTGATCATCGGAGGATTTTGCCGGAGCCACCACCACCGACTCTGGATGGAACTTTGTTTTGCAGGTCACCGGTGGCGACCTCTCCTTCCTCAACTCCAGCTTAATCCGACATCAACCAGATTCTGCACCAATAGTGTATATATGTTATCACAACCTGTTAATATAGTTTATTTTACTGGCAAGCACCCTAGATTGGATAGTATATCAGATATCTACTTATGGCACTGTAGGCTAGGTCATATAAATAAGAACAGGATAAACAGGTTGACTCAGTAGAAAATCCTCGAAGTTAGTGATTATGAATCATTTCCAACCTGTAAGTCCTATCTTCTTGGTAAAATGACTAAGTCACCTTTTACTGAAAAAGATGAGAGAGCCAATGAGCTCTTACGTCTAGTACATCCTGATGTATGTGGACCAATGAGCATAAGTGCTAGAGGTGGATATGTCTACTTTCACAGATGATCTATCCACATATGGATATATCTATCTGATGAAACATAAGTCGGATTCTTTTGAAATGTTCAAACGATTCTGAAGTGAAGTAGAAAAATAAACTGAAAAGAGTATTAAAATTTTTCGATTTAACCAAGGAGGAGAATACGTTTCTGATGAGTTTCTCACATATCTAGAAGAGAAAGAAATTCTCTCCCAATGGACTCCTCCTGGAACACCACAGCATAATGGTGTGTCTGAAAGGAGGAATCAGATTCTGTTAGACATGGTCCGATTCATGATGAAATTTGCCAACTTGTCGATATCCTTTTGGGGATATGCACTCGAATCGGCTTGTTATCTATTAAATAGGATTCCAAGTAAGTCTGTAGTTAAAACCCCATATGAGATATAGATAGGGGCATAAGCCAGCACTTTCACACCTTAGAGTTTGGGGGTGCCTGGCTTATGTTAAACGGTTAGTTACAGACAAACTTGGACCTGGTCTAACAAGTGACATTCATAGGGTACCAAAAGAGACCAAAGAATACTATTTCTAATGCTATGACAAAAGATGTTTAAGCCTTAGGGACCTTTTTGGAAAAGGAGTTCTTGACGAAGGAACTTGCCTCTAAGGTTGAACTTGATGAAGTTCAACAGATAGAAAGTCGACACAGAATGTTGACTAAGTTGGATTTGACAGATAAGACAAAGCTAGTGAAACCTGCACCATTAGGCGATTTAGTAGAGTACCCCACCATCCGAACAGATATTATGATTTCTTGATCAAATGGTGAACATCAACTCAATAAACGATGAGGATTCGATCATTATATGGATGCGATGCAGAGATCCGACCTGAAAATGGCTAGAAGACCATGAGATCCGAATGGATTCAATGAAGGCAATGGTGTATGGACATTAGTTGACCCACCTGAAGGGGTTAAACCTATTGCGTAAATGGGTCTCAGGAAGAGGAGCGCAGACGGAAAGGTGAGAACTATAAGCCCGTCTAGTGGCCAAGGGTATCGTCAATTATGGTATTGACTATGACGGACGTTCTCCTCTGTGGTAATGCTCAAATCATTCGGATCATGCTTGCCATTGCTGTCCATCTGGACTATGAGATCTGGCAGATGGATGTGAAGATAGCTTTCCTAAATGGAGAGCTGACCGAAGAGGTGTATATGATATAATCTGAAGGTTACATCCATAGATGAGTTAAGGTATCAACTTCAGAGATCCATTTATGGATTAAAGCAGGTATCTCGAAGTTGGAACATGCATTTTGATAAAGTGATCAAAATGTATGGCTTCGTTAAGAACGGAGAAGAATCCTGTATTTACAAATGGGCAAATGGTCTAGTAGTGGTATTCCTTATCTTGTACGTGGACGATATTCTCTTAATCGGGAATGACATCCCCGCACTACAAGAAAAAAAGTCTAGTTGTCATCACAGTTCTCCATGAGGACTTGGGTGAAGAATCCTACATCCTAGGAATGAAGATCTATAAGGATAAATCTAAAAGGATGCTTGGTATATCTTAATCCACGTACATAGAAACTGTATTGAAGAGGTTCAGCATGGAGAATTTCAAAAAAGGCTATCTTCCGATAGGCCAAGAAATTTCTCTCTCTAAGAAGGATTGTTCGACAATTTTTGAAGAGAGAGAGTGTATAAGTAGAATTTTATATGCTTCGACAGTGGGATCTATTATGTATGCAATGACATGTACGAGATCAGACGTGACATACTCACTAGAAATAGTGAGTAGATATCAGTCCGACCTTGGAGAAAATTACTGGAAGGTGGTTAAAACCTTTCTTAAGTATTTGAAAAATACTAAGGACCAATGGTTGGTTTATGGTGAGTCAGATCTGAAGGTTGTGGGGTTTATAGACTCTAGCTTTCAATCTGATCATGATAATAGTAAACGCATGTCGGGTATATCTTTACTCTAAATGGTGGAGCCATCTACTGAAAAAAATCCAAGCAGCATATAGTGGTTGACTCTGTTTGCGAAGCAGAGTACACGGCAGCATCAGATGCAGAAAAGAAAGTTGTGGCTGAGGAAGTTCATCATCGAGCTCGAAGTAACATCCTCTATTGATGATCCAGTCCTGCTCTACTGCGGCAGCACTGGTGCCATAGCTCAAGCAAAGGAACCGAAGGCACACAGTGAACAAAGCACATTCTGCGTTGCTTCTATTTGGTCCGTGAGATCATGGATCGTGGTGACGTCGACCTTCAGAAGGTCAACGGAAAGGAGAACCTAGCCAACCCCTTCACTAAAGTCCTAGCAATCAAGGAGTTCGACAACCATAAGTCGAAGATGGGTATTAGATACCATGCCGAGTGGCTTTAGGATAAGTGGGAGTTGTTGGAAATTGTGTCCCAAAGTCAATCGTCAGTCTGTTGACGATTGAGATATTGTAATTGATTTATTAATTAATAAAAAATATTTTGGCATCTTTTTTCATTACAAGTTTATATCTTCTAATGAACTCCATTGTTGTGATGAAGTCCTTAGGACTATTTAGTTTTGATAAAAAGTGGATTTATCGATTAGTTCTTAAAGTTGTTCATAATCAAATGATAGACTATTAATTAGAACGATAGCGTCTATCGAGCATAGGTTGCTATATGCCATATAGGTTGGTTGTCCTCTTAACCAAGGTGTGTGGAGATACTGATATGACATACAGGTGAGATGTATGGGTACATCATCATTGAACGTGATCAATTTTAGAGCATTCTACTATCGAGAATGTCTCTGATGGGATATAGGTATAAATATCTCTTAGACCTAAAATCACCTCAGTGACTTGCAAGCAACTCACTGTGCTTTGGTATCGGACTAACTGAATTTCTAATTCAGCAACGAAAGGCTTCTAGGCACAGTCAAGTACTTGCAAAGTCGAAGTGTGATCAAGGTGAAATTGACCACTCTAAGAGTTGGAGAAGAATATATCACTGTATTTTAATATAGCAAAACCTTGGCCAGGGTAATCCATCAAATAGATTTGGTATTTTGAAATACAATGTGGACAACCTGATCAGAGTTGACAGTTGAACTTTGATGTGTTTTACGAGCATTGTGGTCAAGGGGATGAATTATATGAAAACTATATCCGCATGGATTCTAAGGATGGTGTTTTACACCTTCGATCTATTCGGCCGTCGGATATCATTGTTAGATGGTCATTTTGATTGGTACAGAAATTTATTTCTATGCTATCAGCTTAGGTTCGGACCTATGAGGTCACACACATTAAAGCTTATGATCTGATAGGATGGTTGACCAACGATTAAGAATCGTTCTAGGGTTAAACAATCAATACGATTGGTGTTTAACCTAGTACAAATATTGCAGGAGGATCGATTAGCAATTGGATTACTAATTGGCTTAATTTGATAAAGCCAATAGGCTGAGATTAAGTCTAATTAAATATAATTTAATTAGATTTGGTTTGGGCTTGATTGGATCAAGTCCAATTAGTTTATTGGATAAGCTAAGTGCAAGGATGAACTAGTCCTAGTCTAACTAGGACTTGGATTAATCCAATTTTCTAATTTGATTAGAAAATAAATCAGAATTAAATCTAATTTAATTAAGTCCTTAAATAGGTTAGGGTCTTATTTAATTGGGTTGGTTTAATCTTTATTTTATTTGGTTAAAAGATCTTGTTTGACCAAGTCAAAACAGGAGTCCTAGTGTGACTAGGACTCCCTATCTCCTTGCACCACTTTGGTCCCAACACCTCCTATACCTATTTTTTAGGTATTTTTCATGAAAAATCCCTTTCTTCCTGATTTTCATGCCCCCTCTCTCCCTCCAAGTCATATTTGGAAGTTAGGTGGAAGACCAAGTTAAAAGAGGAATTGGTTTTGCTTAGGATTCTATGAGATAGAATCCTTGTTGACCAAAATATCTTTTCTTGAGTGCCGCCCTTTTTTTTAATTAATTTTTCTCTTATTCTATGAAAATAATCTTCTTTTTTGTGCGCCCTCCCTTGCTGGTCCACGTCAAAAATTATGGAGAAGGTGCCCAAGAGTTGGGCGCCCCAACAACTTCTCATGTTTGGATATTCCTAGTCTAGGAATTTGACCTAACTTGGACTCTTCTTTTTTCCTATTTATTGAACAAATTTTATTTTGATTTTTTTGTAGAATACAGAGCTTTGGGAGAGATTTGGGGTGTGCAAAAATCAGAGGAAGAGGGTCCTTGCGCATGGGGGTTCCATAGGCACCAAACTAGGTATTTAGGTGAGAGAAAAGAGAAGAAGAAGAGGGTCTTCTTCTAGGACTGTTTTATTTTCAATCTCTCCTTTTTTTTAAGTTTTTTTGAGAGTCTTAGATCAGCAAACTTTCATCTTCCTTCTCATATTTTGGAGAGTCCAAATTTCGAAGAAGGGAGCATTGGATCGACCGTCAAAGAAGGATTAGCACAGTACTAGCATGTTGTGCTGATTTTCTGCATCAAACTTCAGATCAAAGATCATAGGCTCATGTAGACTACTCCTAGAGATCGGACACGTGTGCGGCTCGTGACTTCATCCTCAAGCTCGGATCAGCAAGTTAGAATGTCTAAACTTGCTCAGGTAATAGATCTCTGATCTATAAACTTCATACCTGCATTTGATGTAGTGTAGATCTAGGTTAATTTGATCAACCTTTTTTCTTTCTTATTTGATTTTAATTTTTGATTTAATATCATGCCTTAATCATGTAATAGATCTGAGATCTAGGTGTTTACATACTTATTTAAATAAATTTTAGATTTATTTAAGTCTTCCGCTATAAGATCTTGAAAAAGTTTCAAGATCTACCCGTGATCTGGTTCTTTTATCAACCACATAGGAGCCCTTGCAAAGAAAACCCTAGGTCAAACTAATTACTTCCAAACAGACCTAAATAAGAGGAACGTCTTCATTCCTAAAACCCTTATCTGGGATCAAGTTAGCCTCCCAAAAGACTAGTTACTTAAGAAATCTGCCCCAGCAATTAGATAAGAATCAAGTCACCTCAAGACTATTACCACAACACCAGAAGGTGATGTTTCAATCAAATTCAATAGACCTAGAGTTGAAGGAAGCTTTAGCTCTAGGTTCACTACCTCAGGTATCCCTTCAACCTCAACCTTCACCCCTGCTAGGAAAAGTTGTTCTATTGAAGTGAACCTGACAAAGGTAGATTCAAAACCAACTATTCCCAAAACATCCTATAGCGAACAGGTTGAGTCCCCAAACCTAGGCACGATCTATTTCCAAATGGACCCAGAAATCAACACAATATGTGCTGAATTTATCTTAGATAAGGACCTACTTAGAAGAGACTTTAATTCAGACATAAACAAAACAAGAAAAGAAAACTTCTTCAAACAATATGATGAAAATCAAAGAAGTGACCTAAGAACTAAATAGTATAAATGGTATGTGTTCATGCATTCGATCAAAGACCATATTAGCTTTTACGAATGGTGATGTTATGCATGCTAAACCAAAGCAAAAATAGCTAGAATACCTAAAAGAAGAAATTAGTTTCAAAAGAATAGAAGACCAACTTCAAACAGAAGAAATAAAAGACAAAATTCAAATTATCAGAGAAAAAATGATTAGACAAAACTGCTTTGACCTACTAATGCCTTCTGAGCCAAAAAAAAGCATATTATGGACCTTCCCTATGAAAATAATTTTGATAAAAAATAGATACCCGTTAAGACAAGGCCCATCCAAATGAACAACCAAGTATTAGAACATTGCAAAAAAGAGATACAATCCTTGTTAGACAAAAAACTCATTAGACCTAGCCAATCCTCCTGGTCTTGTGTTGCCTTTTATGTTCAGAAAAGTATAGAAATAGAAAGAGGAGTTCCTAGGTTAGTGATCAATTATAAATCCTTAAATAGTGGTTTAAATTGGATAAGGTATTTAATACCCAACAAAAAAGATCTCCTAATCAGAATCACAAAAGTCAAAGTATTCTCAAAATTTGATCTGAAATCTGGATTTTGGCAAATCTAGATAAGTAAAAAAGATAGGTACAAAACAACCTTCACAGTTCCCTTTGGCCAATACGAATGGAATATGGCCTCAAAAATGTCCCTTCTAAATTTCAAAGAATCATCAATGAAATCTTTACACCATATTCAAAATTTATCATAGAAAGAGGAGTTCCTTATGTTCAGAAAAGTATAGAAAGAGGAGTTCCTAGGTTAGTGATCAATTATAAATCCTTAAATAGTGGTTTAAATTGGATAAGGTATTTAATACCCAACAAAAAAGATCTCCTAATCAGAATCACAAAAGTCAAAGTATTCTCAAAATTTGATCTGAAATCTGGATTTTGGCAAATCTAGATAAGTAAAAAAGATAGGTACAAAACAACCTTCACAGTTCCCTTCGGCCAATACGAATGGAATATGGCCTCAAAAATGTCCCTTCTAAATTTCAAAGAATCATCAGTGAAATCTTTACACCATATTCAAAATTTATCATAGCTTATATTGATAAATTTGAAGCTTTATTTGAAGCTTGATACCATATCAGATTAAGTAGTTTCGTCAGAGCCCATCATTTCAAGCCCACGGTTTTACTCTTCAATAATAAAACTACCAAAAGCCCATGGTTTTCTATCCCTAGTTTCATAAAACAATCGACGCTTGTGGTTTTCCATCCATGATTTTTCAGATAAGAAATACCTCAAGGACAACAGCATCAACTCATGCTTCCTCGGATTCAAGAGGCCTTGAAATCCGCTAAGCCCTTTAAATAGATGAAGAAGGCAGTCGAGAAGAGGCAAGTTCGAAAAGGCGAGAAAGAGGTCCAAGCTTCTGAAGGCCATTCTCCCTTCCGCTCTTCTCTTCTCTCTTCTTTTCCAAGTCCCCTATATTCAAGTCTTTTGTAATAAAATCCAAGTTTGTTGTACTTAAGCTTTCACTTCAAGTTTGCTATTCAAGTTTCAATCAAGTCCCATTGTGTACTCAAATTCAAGCTTCAAGGGAGCAATCTTGGCTTTGATACTAGTGAGGGTGTGAGGGATCTATTTATTGGTACTTGGGCAATTGAAATAAAAAATTAAAATCATAAATATTGAAAGAAGCAATTAAATATTTTAAGAGCATAATTAAAGCAAAGAAACATAACGAGCAGAAAATTGAGGAAAAGCTTTACTTTATTTGAAGCTTGAATTTGAGTACACAACGGATTTGATCAAAATTTGAATACTAAACTTGAAGAGAAAGCTTGAGTACAATGGACTTGGACTTGATTACAAGGGACTTGAAGAAAACTTGGATACAGAGGACTTGAAGAAGAGAGGGGAGAAGAGGAGAGGAGAAGAGAAGATGGATTTTGAAAGCTTGGATCTCCTCGCCTTTCGGGACCTGCCTCTCTCTCGGGCTGCCTCCTTTGCCTATTGAAAAGGCTTGGTGGATTTCAAGGTCTCTTAAATTCGAGAGAGCATGAGTTGATGTTGCTGTCCTTTGAGGTAATTTCAAGGTCTCTTAAATTCGAGAGAGCATGAGTTGATGTTGCTGTCTTTTGAGGTACTTCTTGTCTGAAAAATTATTGGTGGAAAATTATGGGCGTCGATTGTATTGTGAAACTGGGGATAGAAAAACATAGGCTTTTGACAATTTTACCGTTGACGAATAAAACTATGGGCTGGAAATCATGGACTCTTATGAAACTACTTGATTTGATATGATCATTGAGTCCTGACTGTTGGATGATCGAGCTTTGGTGGAATCTTCATTTGTTAGCATTTGGGGCAAGAGCCTGGCCATGCTGATGCATCATCTGACGCATCCAACAGGTCGACATCTGTAGGCGTCTTGCAGTGTTAATGGAGCGCTGGGGCTTGAGCTGGCAGAGCTTGGAAAGTTGGTGATGATCTTGTTGAACTATGGTCAGATTCGATGTTGATCGGGTAGTATTGTTGACCATGTAGAGGCATTCTTCGGACTACCCTGTAGGATCCATTATTGGCTTGGCTGGTTGAGGGACTATTTTGATTGCTTGCATTTGGAGGAGCTGTTGCTTCTGGTGTAGGAACTTGTTGGTTAAGCAGGCCTTCCGATTGAGGATGGTTATAGGCCTAGTTGCTTATTGCTCTCATGTTTCTAGTGCTTTGAGTTGGGGCTTAAGTAGAGGCTTGAGGAACTTGTAGGCGAACTTGCAGACCTTGGGGGATGCTTGCTTCTGGTACCTGGAGGGTAACAGTGATGGGACCAGTAGGAACTGGGTCAAGTCTAAGGTGAATATGGTGGTGGAAATGTTGATGGTGTTGTCTTGGTTGTCGGTGGTGGCGGTGGCGTCTTCTCTGGTGGCGGAGATCAGGGCTGGAGTTCCGAGAATAGGTCATCTTCAAAATTGATCAAGAGGTCGGAGGAGGAGTCTTTTTCATCTTCATCTTCTTCTTCGAGTTTTGAAAGTGATTCCAGTAGGAGCCTTTTATACTTAGTCCTGGACCTGGCTTCGACAAGTTTAGCACTTGTTTTGGATTTGTATTGCAGAAACTTTGCAGTGAGTGGATCAATGGCAGGAGGGGCTTGTAAAGAGTATCTCGCAAGCCATGGTAACTTTAGCTTTGGATGCTCTTTCTGCATTGAACTGGCCCACCATTTTGTTTTGAACCTTCTTTTTAGGGAAGGAGGCAGAGGGGGGTTTTGGATGAAGGTGTACTTCGATGTGAGAATCCATGAAATAATAAATTTAGAAAAGAATTTTAGTATGATTGCGAATTTTTTATTTCTTAGCGGGAGTATTGCTTTTTCACAGAATAGGGTGGAACCCCTCATGAATATGGCTTGGCAGTATTTTTGGAATAGCACTGAAATAGTTCCACCAGGTGCTGAACTAGTAGGGAAATTGGAATGCACTGTTTGTTTTCAACTATTGGGACTACATGATAGCCTAGTACAATATATTCCTCTACCAAAATCCTCAGCACAAACACACTTGTGGAAATACTGCATTCTTGGGTCAATTTCTTGTAGTTGGAAGGACAATCTTTCCAATCAGATGGGGTAAGGACTTTGAGAATTTGAACTGTGGAATGGATGTAAATTTGTTAGTTGGAATTGTCCAAGTAGTGTTTGATGAGGACTGATTTGGTGTCTTAGAGAATGGCTTCAAACCAAGCTTGGTCTTTGTAAGGGTCTTAGGGCTGGAAATGCCATCCTTCAGGGAATATGATTTGGGCCATGGCTTTTGGGTCGACAGAGGAAAATTTGTCTTCAATGATGACAATAGATTGAAGGGCCTTCTTATCAAAGTATTGGGTTGCAGGTTTTTTGGAAGCTTGAGTTTGGATGGGAGTTAGGTCGGAGAACCCAACAATAGTCTTACCTTTCTTATCTTTGAAGGGCACTAATTGCATTGTGTGCTTGGCTTCTAGTAGTTGTGATATTTTAGTGGCTTCTGCCAGTTGACTTGCAACCTTTTATGAAAGCACAACATATTTATTTATGGAAGTTAAAAGGGAGGCTTGCTTCTTTTAGGCTTCTTCCTGTGAAACAAGTTTGAACCAAATTTGGGCTTTTGGCCCTTTTGGAGTTGGATTTTGGGAAGAGGATACTTGCTTTTTGGGGGCCATCAATGATTGCCCTGTAAGAATTCGTGAGAGAGAAAATCAGGAAGGAAGCTATCTTTTCCTTTTGATTTGAAAGTAAAAAATCGAAAGAATCGCTTGCCATCTTGCAAAAACTTATTTTGAAGTTAAATTTTTGATATCCTTTTTCAAAATAAATTTGGCAGATTGGCAATTAATTCATAATAAAAACTTCTAATTCAAAAGGTCACTTTAAAATTTTAAAATACATAAAATGATCGATAAAACTTCTTTTTTGATTGTTGAATACTTTTTCTGGGTTTTATTCTAGATGCCAAAATGGTATTGGACAAGTTCCTCTTTGTTATCTATTTTTATTTTAAGATCCATAGCTATATCGGAGACATCTATCTCTACAACCTTGGGTAGGCTTGGGATAGAAAGGTTGAGACATGGAAGTTCTTTTACTTGGGCCTTTATGGTTTTAACTACTTTTGTTTATCCCTCCATGGTGGAGGATCTTTTTTGAGTCTATCATAAAGAGGTTTTGTGATAGTTTTAAGATCCTTATAATAGTCTACTATATAATTGAGACTACCTAAGAATCTTTGAAGTTGTTTTTTCTTTAGAATTTGGTCAGAAAATTTTGAGGCAAATTCTAAGGATTTTTGGATAGGTCTAGTGGTTCCTTGGCTTATTTCATAACCTAGGAATCTGACTTGGGTTTTGAAGAGATCCATTTTGGTTTTGGAATGAACTAGGCCATTCCTAGTAATTTCAAAGAAAAAAGTTTCAAAGTCTTTGAAATGTTGATCTATGGTTTCTGAAAATACCAAGATATCATCAATATAAGCTATGATAAATTTTGTATATGGTGTAAAGATTTCATTGATGATTCTTTAAAATTCAGAATAGGCTTTTTTTGATACTGAATGGCATAACATTTCATTCGTATTAACCGAAGGAGACTGTGAAGGCTATTTTTTGTACCTATCTTTTTTACTTATCTAGATTTACCAAATTCAGATTTCAGGTCAAATTTTGAGAATACTTTGGTTTTTATGATTCTAGTTAGGAGATATTTTTTGTTGGGTATTGGGTACCTTATCCATTTTAAAGTACTGTTTAAGGGTTTATAATTAATCACTAATTTAGGAACTCTTCTTCTATTTTTGTCCTTTTTTGAACATAAAAGGCAGCACAAGACTAGGGGGATCAGCTAGGTCTAATGAGTTTTTTGTTTAGTAGGGATTGTATCTCTTTTTTGCAATGTTCTAATACTTGGTTGTTCAATTGGATGGGCCTTGCCTTAGTAGGTATCTATTTTTTATCAAAACTATTTTCATAAATAAGGTCCATAATATGCTTTTTTCTAGCCCAGAAGGCGTCGGGTAGGTCAGAGTAGTTTTGTCTAATCATTTTTTTTCTGGTAATTTGAATCTTGTTTTTGATTTCTTCTATTTGAAGTTGGTCTTCTATTTTTTTGAAACTAATTTCTTCTTTTAGGTATTCTAGCTGTTTTTGCTTTTTTTGGATTAGATTTACAGAGTTATCTTTGAGAAGTTGAAGGGTTTTATTTTATAGAAGGGAGGATGGATGAATTGAAAAAATAGATCTTGTCCTAAAAATTTTACTCTAATTCCTTCTTTGTCTACGTAGAAGTGTTTGATCATGTTGAGAAATGGTGTTCCTAGAATCACTAATTGATTTAAGTCTTTAACAAGGATGAAGGAAGCTTTCATACAGACATTGTTGTTGCAAACTAAGGCATTGGTGAATTTGTGTTTGAATTTTAGATCTGAGCCACTAGCTGTGGTCAGTTTTTCTTTTATCTTTTCAAAGAACTTTATAGGTATTAAGCCTTCTTGGATACAATTTGAGTCTGCTCCTGAGTCTATCAAGGCTATGGTGTCTAGCCTAAAGTCATCTATTAGGAGGGTTATTTCTACATTCTACTTTTGAATTGTTAATTGGGAAATAACTTCAACAAAGCTTGGGAGTTCAAAGTCTTCAGTTTATTTGATAGGTTCTTTACCCTTGATGTTTTTCAATTGGCTTTTTATTTGATTTATTTTTTTTTAAGGTCATTGATTTTCTTTTGAAGATCTTGGATGGTGACTTACTTCTTTTGTTTAGGTTCAAATCTCTTTAGGATGTTGCCTAAGTTGTAAGTTTGGATTTCTTTTTCTTTGTTTTCTTCGATTAAAAAGTCTTTTAGTTTGGTTAGGTATTTTCTTTGAAGATCAGGTTCTTTGATTTTGTCTACGAAATCTAATAATAAATCTTGTTCTTTTGTTATTACGCAGATTTCTCCTTTTGATGTTTCTGAGGTCTACGACTTAGAGTCAGAAGAGCTTGCATCTGAGTTTAACAAAAGATTTCTCAAGTTTTGTTTGATCGAATCTAAGAGATTTGATTCATCTAGTTCAATATTATTGATTTTAAACTTTATTTTGCAGTCTTAGCTAAAGTGTCATGGTTTGCCACATCTATAACAGATGGTTGGTTTTGAAGGTTTTTGTTTTGTTTTGGAGGACTATAGTTTATATGTTGATCTTGTATACCTGGATTTTAGTTTATAGGTTTTTTGAGGTTTTCAAGTGGGCTTAGATGTTTTTTTTTTGGCACTGCTTGCAAATTTTAGGATTTTTATGTGGTTTAGTTTGAGATTTGATGGGAGGATGGCAATTGCTGACACAAACCTGCTAATTCTTTCTTACTAGTTATTTATTCTTTCTTGAGCTGTTCTTTAAGTTTTAATTCAGTGCATAAATTGAGTCCTTCTTCATTAACTGTGCTTGTTAGGTCTCCGTAAGTTAGGTTTTCGTACGGAATCCTACCATTATTTTGGTTTCTAAGTTTGGTCCTTATTTTATTTGAGAAAATTGAAGGCAACCTAGCTAGGAATTTCTCTTTCCAGAAGGGTTGGTTGTAGTCATCTCGGGTCGGAACTTTTATTAGGAACACATCTTTATACCATTTGAAGTCTTGAATCTTTTTGTATTTAAGATTTGTTAAAATTTCAGATGTTCGATCTCTAAATTTTGAAAGATCACCTACAAAATATTTGATGATTGCAAAGATAAGGGTGGAAACTACATCTTAGATTTCATTTCCATTCTCATCTCTGATTGGTTGGTCGTCAAAATTTTTTTTGACAGTAGTCATAATTTGATGATTTTCTTCTTCGATGAAATAGAAATCCTATCATCCTTTGAGTTGACTAGTAAAGCCAGAAATTAAGGTTGCAGCTATGGCATGGTCTTGAGCTCTACCCTTAGTTCTATAGGCAGTTGCTACCATGGTTGTTGGTGTAGAAATCCATGAGGATGCCGGAGGTAGTTGGAGTTGAGAAGGTGAGGCTGCTGATGGAACCTGCAAAATAAAGTCCACACTGAAGGTGGGTGGCTCTGGCAGGATCCTCCAACGCTCAAGTTAATTCTCCGGCCAACTAGAATGGAGTGTTCAAGAAATACAAAAATAAAGTAACGGGAAAGAGAAGAGAGCTTAGGAAAAAACGTATCTGAAGAATTTCTTTTATAGACAGAGCGCATAACAAACTGATGGTGACAGCTGTAGCCATCTAATAGTGGGTCGCTTAGGCCACGTGGAGTTTGTTATGAAGGATGAGTTATCGTTTGTCGTGACTTGTAGGTGGTGGTCTCCTTGTTGAAGTTCGTATGTAGATTGGAGACTTTGGTGTATGCGATGGACTTATGGCCAGTCGAAGTCTGTGGGAGGTAGTGTTTAATTGCTTTAAGAAGTTTGAAAGTTTCTTGGGTTGTGCACAAGTGGATGCCCCCTGAATTGAGATCTGAGACTTCCACGCTCCACCCTTCATGAAGCGGTCATTATGTATCAGCAACTTGACGAGGTTTCCTTGGGTGGCTCCCACCGGCAGGCATGTCAGGGATTAAGTAGGTCCGTGACTGGAAGGAATGCCACTAGGAGGAGTGTGACTAAGAAAGTTCGTCCGGAAGGAGCACAACTGAAGGAATTCATCCGAAAGGAGTGCTACTAGAGAAATTCATTCGGAAAGAGTGTGACTAAAGAAATTCGTCTGAAAGGAAAGGAGCGCGACTGGAGGAGGTTTGTTTGGAAGGAGCACGACTGGAGGAGTTCGTCCAGAAGAAAAGGAGCACAGTTGGAGTTTGATCGGAAGGAGCGCGACAGGAGGAGCTCGTCCGGAAGAAAAGGAGCGCGACTGGAGGAGTTCGTCTGGAAGGAACGCGATTGGAGGAGTTCAACTATTTTCCAAGCTTGTCGCCAATCAAGGTTGGGTGAGCCAAACTTGGGTCTTGCCATTCATCTTAAGTTAAGAAGTAAGGTTAATTAAATAGCAGCTCTACTTTACTCTTCAAGACCGTCTGGTCGGACTTTAATGCATCTTCAACGAGTTCTATAGCATGGACTTGTTGTCGAGAAGGTCGGCAGGTTCCTTCAGAATGGGAGCTGGCGGCTAAGGACTTTGGTAGGATTATTTTACCCCCAACACTCGGTTGAAGGAAGCATGACTAGAAGGGGTGCGTTCGGAAGGAGTCTGTCTGAAAGGAGCACGGTCGGACCCTAAACCTGTTATTTCATTTTTAGTAAGAAGATGAGGTTAGCATAACAATAGTTCTACTTTACTGCTCAAGATCGTGTCGCTGGACTTCTATGTACTATTGAGAAGTTCTATGATATGATCTTGTTGCTGAGGAGATTGATGAATTCCAATGGATGGAGGCTCCGGCGGCTAAGGACCTTGGACAAAGACTTCGATGAGGATTATTTTTTTCCAAACACTTATCTTCCTACTCCTGATTTCGAATTTCAAATGAATGGAGTATAGAAAAGTTGTTGAAGTCGAAGTCCCTTGCTAGCTTCCCACTCTTAGAGAATGAATTCTTTTATCTTTTTTCAAATTGGCGCCAAAGTTTAATGTCGAATAATTTGAAGAGATAAATTTCCTTAAAAACCTATCGATCGTGGGGCTCGAAGTATGTCATAATTATTGTTCCATTTGGCAGCAGGCACGAGTGGGATGTGTGGCAGGTTAGGGCTAGCTGAAGGAGCCATGTGATCATAACTTGCTTTGGTTTTGTTCTTCTATTTAAATCTCTCCTTTCGTGGCCTCTCACCTTCATTTGTGCACTCCTTCCTCTCTTTTTCCCATTTTTTGTCATCCCCGAGCATCCCGTTCTTGTTGGTCCTGTTCTCTCGCGACGTCTCCGACCATCAGCGTTTCTTTCGACTAGCCTCCATCTTTTTTGGTCTTCTCTCCGGATTTTTTGATCAACCTAAGTCTGTCCCTCATCCTTGTCCTCTTGATTTTTGGCTTTCCCATATATTATTGTTTTTGAACCTCCCTGGATTCTTCTAGGTGGGTTTTACCGTTTTCTTTTTTGGGTTTTCTCTGTCTTTTTTCTCTAGGTATTTTGGAGATTTTATCGGATTTTATTTGATCTAAATGTCATCTGAAGTTTCTTGGTCTAGCGATTCTAGAAGTCCGATTGATGCAAACCCCCAAAACCCCGAGACCAAAATGGAACCTGAGCCTAGAGCAGCACCTCGGTCAAACTTTATACCGAGAACCATCCCTTGTTCCCTAACCACTACTGAAGATCTGCTATTGATCAGGATCTAGTACGGAGTGCCTACTGAGTACGAGCAGAAACTTTTCGGACCAAGTGGCCGAGCTTGTGCCCCTCCTCCAGGCCGGTTCTGCTTGTATTTGGAGGCCTTCCATGCTGGATTAAGGCTTCCTCTCTCCGCTTTTGTTGTATCTTTTTTTCGTTTTCTAGATATCTCTTTAGCTTCTGTAGTGTCGAACTTCTTTAGGTTCATAATAGAATTTTTTGCTCTTTGTATATCCGTCGAAGTTCGGCACATTGTTTCACTTTTTTGAACTTACTTTACCTTTAAGCGTCATCCTACTACAAAGGACTAGTGTTATGTTTCACCTTAGTTCGGCAAGGAGTTGCTCAAGGATGCCCCCTCTATCCATAATTGGAAAGAGAAGTTCGTCTTTGTTTCTTGCCCGATCTTACTTTTAGGACTCTCTCCTTGGAAAAATCTGAGGGATTCAGTCCGCTGAGCCTCGGGATTAGAAAAAGAGGATCGAAAGTCGATTAGCAAAATCAAAGATTTTCGAACTCTTCTTGTGTCCGAGCTAATAAAAGAACAAACTCTGTTCAACCTTGATCTCAGCCCCCTGAATCCAACAGGTATACGGTCAAAGTTGGTGGATTACCCTCTTCTTCTTCTTCTTTCTTCTCTTTGACTATACTCTTCTTTTTTTTATTGCAGAAATGGACGCTCAGGCGGTTGAAATGCTCACAAGGGGGCTCTTGACCCACCAGTCGAAAAGAGCAAGGGCCGACGTTCTGACCTTCGCGACTCCCGTCGGTGTCATGGGTGCCCACGAAGTTGCCCCCAAAGTCAAAGTCCCTCCTGCTTTTGAGTTTAGCACTACTGCTAAGGCCGCCGATCCTCCGATGCTGTCGAGCCCTCCCATCGAGGCCCAAGTTCCATAGCCTCCCCTCAGAGGGGAGAAAGAGGCGGGGAAAAAGAAGACCAAAAGGGTCCTGAGAAAGTCCCAGCGAAAGGTCTGCCGTAATGGGCCCAATAGCTCCGACAAAGAGTTGGGGGAGAACCCCTTCAATAATCATGAAATTGTCAAGGATTTGGTTGATGGGTTTACCATACCCAAGGTTGTAGATAGGATCGTCGATGCTGATGTCGACCAACGCGCTTAGAATTCACTTGAATCTTTTCTTGAGGTAGTTACTGTCTCTCTTTAAATTTTTTAATGTTTCTTCGTCCATACCACCCTCTTCAGCATATACTTTACTTTTTTCTTTTTAATAGATGGGCCACCAACTGCTTGGCTACATCAGATCGCTAAACTGCTTAAAGTCAGAGCTGGTGAAGGCCCAAGAAGATCATCAGGCCAAAGTCGAGTGCTTACTTAAGGAGAGGGACGAGGTTGACCGCTCTTTGAAGGAAAAATTTATTGAGGTCGAAGGTCTCCAAGAAGCACTTCGTAAGGAGAAAGAGGCATTAGCGGAGTTGAAGACTGCTTTAGGCTTGGAGGAAGAGTAGAGGAGAAAGGCTGAAGCTGAGACTGTCGAACTGAAGGAGCAAATTTCTACGTAGATCTCGGAGGCGATGGCTCAGGCGATAAAGAAGTTCAAGATCTCCTCCGAAATGAGAGACTTGAACATTAAGTTCAGCCAGGAGGCCTTCAACAAAGAATTCGAGCTCTGTAAGAGCAGGGTGGCTAGTAAGTTTTTCGAGCTCGACTTCAATTTCTTGTACGAAGGAGCTCCTGAAGATGAAGTGAAGCCATCCATCGATGCGGCCGATCTCCCTCCTATCGAACCTGCTGCCGAAGAACTAGGGCCGACTAGTGTTACGCCGAACTCCTTGTCAGCTCCCTCAGAGGTCTGAGACCTCTTTAATTTGTATTTTCTTTCTCATTTTTTCTTTCTTGTATTTGGACGTTTGGAATTAATGAATTTTTTTTTTATATATTTTTGCTATGGCATGCTTGTATTTTAGAATGCTTATAGCGAGGATAATCATAACTCACCTCCTCCTGATGATGCCACATCGCTATCCTAGGGCCTTCCTCTGAAACCCATCATTAAGGACCTGAAGAGAGAGGTTCATCAGGCTAAAAGAAAGCTGAAGAAAGTGGAGAACGAGCTTTAGAAGTTGAAGAAGCTTTATTCTGAAGCCACAATAGAAGTTACTCGTCTTCGACAAGTCCATAGAATGGGTGCCATGGACTACATCAATAAGAAGTGCCATCTGACAGAAGAGCTGAAGTGGGTGAAGAAGCTTGGCAGTGATAAGGCATGGTCTTTAACGGTCAAGGCAAGCTCTCTAGAAATCGAGTTAAAGGCTGCACAAGAGAGGATTCAGATACTTGAAGGAAGCTCGGCATGGTCCACCAGTCGGACTGAGTACGACTGGGATTGGTCGAAAAGGTTCTCTGAATTATAAGACAAGTTACAAGCAGTCGAGGACTCATATAATGATTATAGGTGAGGTTGGTGTGATAAGTTGCCAATCTTCAATGCCAACTTCGAAAGTCTGAGGGGGAGGTTGCCTAACTTCGACAACAACTATTGAGTAAAGCTCAAACCGGCTCGAGTAGGGATTCACAGAAGATTCTTTCTTTGAGAGGCACTTTGAAGAGCCTGTTCGTGGTGCATGAAAAGATAAGGCCAAGCTACGTGAGTTGAAGATTGAAGTGATAGATCAAAAGGATGTCATGAAGGACGCCGAAGCCGAGTCTGCAGTTTTAAGAAAAAGGCTGAGGGAGATGGAGGAGTCGCATAGATGGAAGAGGATGATGAGGAAGAGCCTGGTGGCCTGATAGAGACTCGAGGAGGAGGTTGAAGGTCTGAAACTCTCCTTGGAGATGGTTGGAGCTGTTAGTCCAAAGTCCGACCCCAAATAGGACTTCATCTCTCTCTTTTCCTTTTGTAATCGATCTTGTGGACCTCCCCATGTATTAAACTTTTTATTTAATGAAAATGTTATTTTGATCGCTTTATCTCAGTCATACGCTCGTGTAGTTTTTCAATCTTTTCCTGTCTTAAACAACCGGAGATCATCATCCATGTTAGGACAAGGTCCTCCTATTTCTGACATGGTTGACTTTTACCTTGGTTTGGACGGGGTCCTCCTTCTTTTCTTAACAAAATTATTGGGGCATAAAAGGATCGTTGAAAGGGCCTCTCCTCTTCTCCTATCTTAAACAATCGGAGGTCTTCATCCATATCAGGATGAGGTTCTCGTCTTATTCCTAACATGGTTGGCCTTTATCTTATTTTCCTATCAGGATGAGGTCCTCTTTTTGTTCCTAAAGGATTGGCTTTCCTTTGCTAGCCTCCTCCTATCCCTAACAAAGTTGTTGGGATATAAAAGGACCGTTGAAAGGGCCTCTTCCCTCCACCTATTTTAAACATCCTGAGATCTTTATCCATATCGAGATGAGGTTCTTCTTTTATTTTTGACACTGTTGGCTTTATCTTGTCCTGTCAGGATGAGGTCCTCCTCCTGTTCTTGATAAGGTTGACTTATTTTTGTTAGGGCGAGGTCCTCCTGTTTCTAACAAAATTGTTGGGGTACAAAAAGGCCATTGAAAGGGCTTTTTCCTTCTTCTTATCTTAAATAATCGGAGGTTTTCATCCATGTCAGGACGAGGTTCTCCTCCAGTTCTTGACACGATTGGCCTTTATCTTGTCCCTCAGATAGAATGAGATCCTCCTCCTGTTCTTAATAGGGTTGGCCGGACGAGGTCCTCCTCCTATCCCTAGCAAAGTTGTTGGGGCATAAAAGGGCCGTTGAAGGAGCCTCTCCCCTCCTCCTATCTTAAACAATCGGAGGTCTTCATCCATGTCAAGTCGAGGTTCTCCTCCTATTCCTGATATGGTTGGCCTTTATCTTATCCTCCTATTAGGACGAGATCCTCCTCCTATTCCTGATAGATCCTCCTGTTCATAACAGGATTGGCCTTTCTTTGTTAGGATGATGTTCTCCTATTCTTAATAAAGTTGTTGGGGCACAAAAGGACTGTTGAAAGGATCTCTCTCCTCCTGTCTTAAATAATCGAAGGTCTTCATCCATGTCATGATGAGGTTCTCCTCCCGCTCCTGACACGATTGACCTTTACCTTGTCCCCCTGTTAGAACGAGGTCCTCCTAATGTTCCTGACAGGGTTGGCCTTTGTTAGGACGAGGTTCTCCTCCTTTTCCTAACAAAGTTGTTGGGCACAAAAGGGCCGTTGAAAGGGCTTCTCCCCTCTTTCTGTCTTAAACAATCAGAGGTCTTCATTCATGTCAAGACGAGGTTCTCCTCTTGTTTCTGACACGATTGGCCTTTACCTTATCCTCTTATCAAGACAAGGTCTTCCTTCTGTTTCTGACAGGATTGGCCTTCCTTTGTTAGGACAAGATCCTCCTATTCCTAATAAAGTTGTTGAGACATAAAAGGACCATTGAAAGGGCCTCTTCCCTCTTTCTGTCTTAAACAATCGGAGATCTTCATCCATGTCAAGACGAGGTTCTCTTGTTCCTGACACGGTTGGCCTTTACCTTATCCTCCTATCAGGATGAGGTCCTCCTCCTGTTCCTGATAGGGTTGGCCTTCCATTGTTTGGACGAGGTCCTCCTTCTGTCCCTAACAAAGTTATTGGGGCATAAAGGGATCGTTGAAAGAGTCTCTCTCCTCCTCCTATCTTAAACAATCGGAGGTCTTCATCCGTTGCAAGACGAGGTTCTCCTCCTACTCCTAACATGGTTGATCTTTATTTTATCCTCCTATCAGGAGGAGGTCCTCCTTCTGTTTCTGACAAGATTGGCCTTTTTTTTGTTAGGACGAGGTCCTCCTCTTGTCCCTAATAAAGTTGTTGGGATACAAAAGGACCGTTGAAAGGACCTCTTTCCTCCTCCTATCTTAAACAACCGGAGGTCTTCATGAAGGAAAAATATGTTTAGGATCGTTCATATCTGATTGGATCTGAAGGAATATTTCAAAAATATTTTTCTAAAATCCTAATCAGATCTAAGACTTCTTGGATCTGATCATAGAGATCTGATATTAAAAGTTAAAAAAATAAAATTAAATCAGATTTAATTTCAAGTACCTGATTTGGTAATCTAATTATCCTACGATGATCCTGTTGATTCCTGAGGTTCTGAAAGGAGCCATGCATGCGCTTGGCCTCTACCGGTATCTACTCGGGTAGGATCTGGACGTCTTCTCCTTGTGAATCTCTTCTCTAAAAATTAGATCTGGATCTGATTTGAAAAGCTTTCAAAATAACTTCTGAGGGTAGCCTATTCGTCTTACGAACACCATCGCGTAGATGTTGAATCTTGTGCTAAAAACCTTGGGCCTTCAACTCAGATTTGTGCCTAACTTTTTAGGCATGTAGAAGAGAGGAAGAGAGAGGATAAAAATTTGATGCGTGCTAATTTATAGCTATGGCAAGTGTACCAGTCGATCAAGTAATAAAGTGAATGAGTAGAGTATCGTCCCTAGAGGATTGAAAAACAAGTACTGAAAAGCTCTTTCCTATGCTTTATTTAGAAGATCGATTTATGAGAATAAGAAATTAAGAATAAAATAAAGAAATAATTAAAAATTTTTAAGAAAATAGAGAGAGTGTAAATTATTAGGGTTTTAAACTCAAAAGCAATGGATTACTAAGGCAATCGATTCACCAACTCAGTCAATATAATATTCAGATTTTTAGATTAATTTTATTTCATGTGACGGTGGATTAATTTTATTTCATATGATGGTGGAGTCTCCTAATTTATTCACTACCCTTTGGTCCAAGCATAGCAAAACTATTAATATTTATTAATTATCCTTTGGTTTAGGTATAATTTAAATAAATATTAATGCATTAGATTTTGTGAAATCTTCTAATTAAAATACGCTGCGTCCAAAGCGTACTAAAATTTCCGCATGCATATGAATTCTAATTTGATTCATAATACAAGGTATATAATCAAGAAGCATTAACATAGATGTACTTGGTCCGTAACATCTATGTTCATCAGATCAATTAGAAGATGGCCAGTAATCTAAAAGCATTAAGATCAGATTTATATACTCCTCATGAATAAAATTTAAAAATAAATCATACTGAATATTGCATCAAAAGAGTGGCTACACCTTAGCCTTAGTAAAAAAAAATTTAGTTCATGATAACAAGTTCAAAAATAGCAAATAAAATAAAAAGTATAGAGAAATTAGACTGTTTGATTGCTAAAATTGATTGTCTACTGCTCTTGATGTGGAGAACTTGGCGAAGATGAAGAGGCTCCTTAATCGATGTCTTGATCGTCGAAAGAAATCAAAAATCTTTTTTGATTTTCTTACAAATCACTCTTCTCTTTCTACCTCTCTCCTCTCTCTTTCTCTCTCTCTCTTTTTCTCCCTCTCTCTTTCTCCCCGTCTCTCTCTCTGTCTCTCTCTCTGATTTTTTTTTTTCACGACGACAGTAGGTTTTTTATAGATGAAGAATTTGATTTCCCCCAAAATCCATCAAAAATTAGATTTAAGACTCCTAAAGCAACTCAAACTAAGATCTGGGTAATTTTGCCCGTTAGATGTCGATCAAACGGTCCAAAAATCACTCAAAAACCCCTTAAAATAACCAAGATCAAGTTGGATTTAATGCTAGCCATTGGATCAACCGTTGGATCGAATCTGGGCCGTCCGATCGCGTAGAAAGAAGGCTTCTGATCTATTGTTTAACTTCGGGATGAATCTCAGTCGTTGGATCTCGATCGGGAGCTGCGGATGCCGTCCATCAGCATTTTCATTTTGGCCGTCCGATCGAGTTTCAGTGAATGCCATCCGTTGGATCAGCCAAAATTCCCAAATTACCCTTCATAGACCATGCGCGAGCCCGGTGTTGCATGGACCGCCGCGTTCTTCAGCTAATCGGAGTGCTTTTTCTGATGTGAAATGCCCGAAATATCCTTTGAATGGTCCACTTGAGCCACGGAAAATGCTGACGTCAGCATTGCGTCGGTGGATCGGTTTGCTATTTCGATCGAACCGGGCCGAACCGCTGAACCAATTTCTGAACCGGTTCGAACCGAACCAATTTTTTTTTTTTTTTTTTAAATTCAATTCTGGGCTCATTTGAAGTCCGTTTTGTCTGAAATTTATTTCATCTGAATCAGAAAAATAAGATCTTCACATTGGTGGCCTTCTTTCCTACATAAGATTAATAAAAATATCAATTTTTAAAGAAATAGATTAATTTATTTTATAATTTAATACTTTTATTAGTATATTTTTACCACTTATCACACCCCCCAACTTAGTCATTGCTAGTCCCTTAGCAATGTTTTATTTAATACCATGTTTCAATAAGATTATCCATCACAAAGATAAAATCTAGGATTAAAGGTCAAAAAGTTTAGAAAATACTGCTAACTAAGCATTGAGCTTCAGAAGCAAATTTTTCAGTCAATACAATTAAAAACTTTCTTAGAGTACATCAAAGATCTATAGCACTTGTATTCGTGATGACTAACTTTAGCATTTCAGTATTAAATTAAAAGAATAAAAGTATCTTCTCTTATCACCTATTTTGGTCAATTTTCTATACATTCTCAATTTTATACTCATGAATTAAGGTAGCTTTCACACTGCCTTTTTTTTCTTTTTTTTTTTTTTTGTGTGCTGAGCATCCTGGCCTTTCCTTCACCATTTTACGTGAATTTTCATACTTGACCTAGGTGCAGAGACCCAGTTACTAGGCTTTGGGCAATCCACATATACTCTATCTTTTGCACTTTATTTATAGGCAGGTAGCTCTTTCCTTAAATTCAAGTTTCTTTGATTAGAATGTATATTAATTACCAATTTTCAGTGATAATTGAATCCTCAGTTGGCCTTATAATCAATACCTACTTTGCCTTGTTAGTGTGCATGTGCAATAAAAAGTGCTAATAATCTTTTAATGACCTAAGTAGGCTGCTAAAAGTTGACCAACTAATCTACTTCTTTAACTCATTACATTCATTAGCAAATAATTCTATCTTTTATCACTTATCCAGTTTATCTTGCTCAAGATTTTCTTCTTGACACATGATTTTTTTTTTTTTAACTTATTCTACATTATCTTAAAGGAGAAAGAAAAATAAAGGGTGCAATAAAAGATAGGAAGGAATACACCTGATTTGGTTTAGTCTGGTTCTTTGGAGCTTTGAAATTTTGCTTGAGCTCTCATTGATTTTTCTCTGCAAAATTGAAAATACACACCAAGAGCAGTAAAAGAGCAACCACAAATTACTGAAAAAAAAAATAAAAGAAAAGAAAAAAAAATGATCAAAACTAAAAAGAAAAGAAACAACCTATCTAGTAGTTCTGATTTATAGTCTTCAGCTTGACTTTCTTTGAGTTCTAAAGTGGATCAATCTGGTGCCACTTCAATTGGAATACTTTCATGTTTGATTGAGTCCTTCTTTCAATTTGACATTGCTCGCTTTTATAGTCTCAAACCTATTTTCTACAGAATTCTCATATAATGGATTGTCAATAATATCAATTAGAAAATAAGTTTGATTATCATCAGTTATGTTTAGTATCTTTGAAAACATTAAAAGTAACTTGTTCATCTTGGACTCTAAGAATTAATTTTTCTTGTTGAACATCTATTAAAGCTCCTCCAGTAGCTAAAAAGGGTCTCCCTAAAATAAGGGGTACATCATAATCTTCTTTCCATATCAAGAACAATAAAATCAACAGGAAAAAATAAACTTGTTTACCTTTACCAAGACATCCTCCACTATACCTCTTGGATATTTAATGGATCTGTCGGCTAATTGAAGAGTAATAGTGGTAGGCTTTGGTTCTCCTAGACCCAGCTTTCCTGAAAATAGAAAAAGGCATGAGATTTAATGCTTGCTCCTAAATCACATAAAACTTTATCAAAACTACAATCACCAATAATGCAGGGGATAGTAAAACTCCCTGGATCTTTTAACTTCTGTGGTAATTTATTTTGAAGTATTGCTGAGCATTCTTCATTCAAATTTATTCTCTCATGCTCCTTCAGCTTTTTCTTATTTGTTAAGATTTCTTTGAGAAACTTGGCATACCTGGGCATTTGAGTAATAGCATCTACAAAAGGAATATTAATATGTAAATTCTTTAGAATTTTGAAAAAAGTTAGAAAATTTCTTATCTGGATGCTGTATTTGTCTCTCTGGGAATGGTAGTGGCGGCACGTAGGGCTTCACATTTGGATCAGCAAATCGTATACCTGGAGACCATCCATCTGCTGGTTGTATTGGTGACTGACGAATTTTAGTTGATGGTTCCTTATTTGTAGTTGGCTCTTCAGTCTCATTCTTCTGATGTGGCTCCTCCAGCTTTGTACCACTTCTTAGGGTGATAGCATTGACTTGCTCCCTTGGATTTATCTCCGTATTGCTTGGCAAGGATCCTTGAGGTCTCTCGAAGATTATCTTAGCCATTTGACCTATTTGCATCTCCAAGTTTCGAATTGCTGCTGTTTGGTCCTGTCTAAGTTTGGCTTCCAAATTTTTTATAGTTGCTTCTTGGTTTTGCATAAATTTGACCATCAGCTCTTCCATGTTGGACTTCTTTTTCAGGTACTTGGAATCCTCGGGGGTGGCTGTTGTGCTGCATTTTGATTGCTCCATGAGAAATTTGGGTGCTGCCTCCACCCTTGATTGTATGTGTTGGAGTAGGGATTGTTTTGTTGTGGTCTGAAAAAATTACCAATATAATTAGCTGTATCAATTATTTTAGCAAAAGGATTACCTGTCTGGCAATTGCTCGTATCGTGTCCTCCTCCACATAGGTCATAAGTAATGCTCTGAACATGCATAGCTGTTCCCTTTAAGTTGTTGACTTCGGCTCTAAGGGCTGCAATTTCAGCTAAGTAAGGTTGGCATGCAATCTACTCCCTGCACAGTTGCTAGTCTTTTTGGCATCATGCGCTCTGTCTGCCATTGATAGCTATTTGATGCCATCTCATCGATCAGATCGAAAGCTTCTTCCTCTATTTTTTGATTAATGGTTCCTCCTGCTGCTGCATCAATCATAGAATGATTAGTAGGAGATAAACCATTATAGAAAGTTTGTACCTGAAGCCATACGGGTAGTTGATGATGTGGACATCTCCTCAGTAGTTCTTTGAAATGCTCCCAAGCCTCATATAGTGTCTCCATGTCCATCTGCATAAAAGAAGTAATATCGTTGCGCATCTTAGCAGTCTTGGAAGGTGGAAAGTACTTGGCTAAGAATTTTTGGGCTAGGACATCCCAAGTTGTGATAGAACCTGCAGGAAGAGAATGAAGCCAATTTTTAGCTTTATCCCATAAAGAGAAAGGAAATAACCTTAATCTAATAGCATCATCCGACACCCCATTAATTTTAAAAGTATCACAAAGTTCAAGAAAATTAGAAATATGGGCATTCGGATCATCATGCACGTGTCCACTGAATTGGATAGTTGATTGAATCATCTGGATCATCGTCGGTTTTATTTCGAAGTTGTTTGCTCGTACAGGCAGTCTCCTGATGCTCGAAGCTGCATCGGCTATAGATGGTGTGATATAATCATTTAATGGATGATGTACTGGTCGAATAGCTTCATGCTGTCCTTCAGTCGCCATATCCAATCCTAGATTGATGTCGTTAGGATCTTCAGCTACCATGTTTCTCTCTTGTTGTAGTCTTCTAATAGTCCTTTCAATTTCTGGATCTAAAGGTAGTAAGTTACTATGTCCAGTACGTGTCATGCAATGAACAAATTTTTTTTTTTAAATAATAAAAATTAAAAATAAATTTCTAAAGTAAAGCTAGGATCAAAATTTTAATATTGTTTTAGACACAATCCCCGACAATGGTACCAAAAACTTGATGCGTGCTAATTTATAGCTATGGCAAGTGCACCAGTCGATCAAGTAATAAAGTGAATGAGTAGAGTATCATCCCTAGAGGATTGGAAAATAAGTACTGAAAAGCTCTTTCCTATGCTTTATTTAGAAGATCGATTTATGAGAATAAGAAATTAAAGAAAATAAAGAAAATAAAAAAAATAATTAAAAGTTTTTAATTAAATAGAGAGAGTGTAAATTATTAGGATTTTAAACTCAAGAGTAATGGATTACTAAGGCAATCGGTTCACCAACTCAGTCAATATAATATTCAGGTTTTTAGATTAATTTTATTTCATGTGACGGTGGAGTCTCCTAATTTATTCACTACCCTTTGATCCAGGCATAGCAAAACTATTAATATTTATTAATTACCCTTTGGTCTAGGTGTAATTTAAATAAATATTAATGCATTAGATTTTGTGAAACCCTCTAATTAAAATACGTTGCGTCCAAAGCGCACTAAAATTTCCACATGCATATGAATTCTAATTTGATTCATAATCTAAGGTATATAATCAAGAAGCATTAACATAACTTGGTCCGTAACATCTATGTTATAATCAATTAGAAGATGGCCAGTAATCTAAAAGCATTAACAGATTATATATAGAATAAAATTTAAAAATAAATCTGAATAGCATCAAAAAGTGGCTAACCTTAGCCTTATAAAAAAAAATTTAGTTCATGATAACAAATTCAAAAATAGTACATAAAATAAAAAGCATAGAGAAATTAGACTGTTTGATTGTTGAAATTGATTATCTGCTGCTCTTGATGTGGAGAACTTGGCGAAGATGAAGAGGCACCTTAATCGATGTCTTGATCATTGAAAGAAATAAAAAAAATCAAAAATCTTTTTTATTTTTCATAAATCACTCTTACCTCTCTCCTCTCTATTTCTTTCTCTCTCTCTTTCTATTTCTCTCTTTCTCCCCATCTCTCTCTATCTCTCTCTCTGATTTTTTTTTCTCACGACAACAAACTCTTTTTATAGATAAAGAGTTTGATTTTCCTCCCAAAATCTATCAAAAACTAGGTTTAAGACTCCCAAAACAACTCAAATTAAGATCTAGATAATTCTGGCCGTTAGATGTTGATCAAACGGTCCAAAAATCACTCAAAAACCCCTTAAAATAACTCAGATCAAGTCGAATTTAATGCCAGTCATTGGATCAACCGTTGGATCGAATCTAGGCCATCTGATCGCGTAGAAATAAGCCTTCTGATCTATTGTTTAACTTCGGGATGAATCTCAGTCGTTGGATCTCGATCGGGAGCTGTGGATGCCGTCCATCAGCGCCTTCGTTTCGACCATCCGATCGAGTTTCAGTGAATGCCGTCAGTTGGATCAGACAAAATTCCCAAATTGCCCTCCATAGACCATGCGCGAGCTTGGTGTTGCGTGGACCACCACGTTCTTTAGCCATTCAGAGCGTGCCTCTTACTATGAAATTCCTGAAATACCCTTCAGATGATCCATCGTGCACCGCGAAAAATGCCGACACATCCTGATCAGCCTCGGCGGGATGTCAGCATTGCATCGACAGTTTTTTTTTTTTTTTGAAATTTAATTCTGGGTTCGTTTGAAGTCCGTTTTGCCTAAAATTTATTTCATCTGAATTAGAAAAATAAGATCTTCACATTGGTGGCCTTCTTTCCTACACAAAGATTAATAAAAATATCAATTTTTAAAGAAATAAATTAATTTATTTTATAATTTAATACTTTTATTAGTATACTTTTACCACTTATCACACCCCAACTTAGTCATTGCTAGTCCCTTAGCAATATTTTATTTAATACCATATTTCAATAAGATTATCCATCACAAAGATAAAATCTAGGATTAAAGGTCAAAAAGTTTAGAAAATACTGCTAACTAAGCATTGAGCTTCAGAAGCAAATTTTTCAGTCAATACAATTAAAAACTTTCTTAGAGTACATCAAAGATCTATAGCACTTGTGTTCGTGATGACTAACTTTAGCATTTCAGTATTAAATTAAAAGAACAAAAGTATCCTCTCTTATCACCTATTTTGGTCAATTTTCTATACATTCTCAATTTTATACTCATGAATTAAGGTAGCTTTCACACTGCCTTTTCCTTTTTTTTTTTTTTTTTACTGTGCTGAGCATCCTAGCCTTTTCTTCACCATTTTACGTGAATTTTCACACTTGACCTAGGTGCAGAGACCCAGTTACTAGGCTTTGGGCAATCCACATATACTCTGTCTTTTGCACTTTATTTATAGGCAGGTAGCTCTTTCCTTAAATTCAAGTTTCTTTGATTAGAATGTATATTAATTATCAATTTTCAGTGATAATTGAATCCTCAGTTGGCCTTATAATCAATACCTACTTTGCCTTGTTAGTGTGCATGTGCAATTAAAAAGTGCTAATAGTCTTTTAATGACCTAAGTAGGCTGCTAAAAGTTGACCAACTAATCTACTTCTTTAACTCGTTACATTCATTAGCAAATAATTCTATCTTTTATCACTTATCCAGTTTATCTTGCTCAAGATTTTCTTCTTGACACATGATTTTTTTTTTTTTTTTTAACTTATTCTACATTGTCTTAAAGGAGAAAGAAAAATAAAGGATGTAATAAAGGATAGGAAGGAATACACCTGATTTGGTTTAGTCTGGTTCTTTGGAGCTTTGAAATTTTGCTTGAGCTCTCATTGATTTTTCTCTAAAATTGAAAATACACACCAAAGCAGTAAAAGAGCAACCATAAATTACTGAAAAATAAAAGAAAAAGAAAGAAAGAAAAAAAAAATGATCAAAACTAAAAAGAAAAAAAATAACCTATCTAGTAGTTCTGATTTATAGTCTTCAGCTTGACTTTCTTTGAGTTCTAAAGTGGATCAATCTGGTGCCACTTCAATTGGAATACTTTCATGTTTGATCGCAGTCCTCTTTTAATTTGACATTGCTCGCTTTTATAGTCTCAAACCTATTTTCTATAGAATTCTCATATAATGGATTGTCAATAATATCAATTAGAAAATAAGTTTGATTATCATCAGTTTGTTTAGTATCTTTGAAAACATTAAAAGTAACTTGTTCATCTTGGACTCTAAGAATTAATTTTTCTTGTTGAACATCTATTAAAGCTCCTCCAGTAGCTAAAAAGGGTCTCCCTAAAATAAGGGGTACATCATAATCTTCTTCCATATCAAGAACAATAAAATCAATAGGAAAAATAAACTTGTTTACCTTTACCAAGACATCCTCCACTATACCTCTTGGATATTTAATGGATCTATCGGCTAATTGAAGAGTAATAGTGGTAGGCTTTGGTTCTCCTAGACCCAGCTTCCTGAAAATAGAAAAAGGCATGAGATTAATGCTTGCTCCTAAATCACATAAAACTTTATCAAAACTACAATCACCAATAATGCAGGGGATAGTAAAACTCCCTGGATCTTTTAGCTTCTGTGGTAATTTATTTTGAAGTATTGCTGAGCATTCTTCATTCAAATTTATTCTCTCATGCTCCTTCAGCTTTTTCTTATTTGTTAAGATTTCTTTGAGAAACTTGGCATACCTGGGCATTTGAGTAATAGCATCTACAAAAGGAATATTAATATGTAAATTCTTTAAAATTTTGAAAAAGTTAGAAAATTTCTTATCTGGATGCTGTATTTGTCTCTCTGGAGAATGGTAGTGGCGGCACGTAGGGCTTCACATTTGGATCAGCAAATTGTATACCTGGAGACCATCCATCTGCTGGTTGTTTTGGTGACTGATGAATTTTAGTTGATGGTTCCTTATTTATAGTTGGCTCTTCAGTCTCATTCTTCTGATGTGGCTCCTCCAACTTTGTACCACTTCTTAAGGTGATAGCATTGACTTGCTCCCTTGGATTTGTCTCCGTATTGCTTGGCAAGGATCCCTTGAGGTCTCTCAGAGATTATTCTTAGCCATTTGACCTATTTGCATCTCCAAGTTTCGAATTGCTGCTGTTTGGTCCTGCCTAAGTTTGGCTTTCAAATTTTTTATAGTTGCTTCTTGGTTTTGCATAAATTTGACCATCAGCTCTTCCATGTTGGACTTCTTTTCAGGTACTTGGAATCCCGGGGGTGGCTGTTGTGCTGCATTTTGATTGCTCCATGAGAAATTTGGGTGCTGCCTCCACCCTTGATTGTATGTGTTGGAGTAGGGATTGTTTTGTTGCGGCCTGAAAAAATTACCAATATAATTAGCTGTATCAGTTGTTTTAGCAAAAGGATTACCTATCTGGCAATTGCTCGTATCATGTCCTCCTCCACATAGGTCACAAGTAATGCTCTGAATATGCATAGCTGTTCCCTTTAAGTTGTTGACTTTCGGCTCTAAGGGCTGCAATTTCAGCTAGTAAGGTTGGCACGCAATCTACTCCCTGCACAGCTGCTAGTCTTTTTGGCATCATACGTTCTGTCTGCCATTGATAGCTATTTGATGCCATCTCATCGATCAGATCGAAAGCTTCTTCCTCCATTTTTTGATTAATGGTTCCTCCTGCTGCTGCATCAATCATAGAATCGATTAGTAGGAGATAAACCATTATAGAAAGTTTGTACCTGAAGCCATACGGATAGTTGATGATGTGGACATCTCCTCAGTAAGTTCCTTGAAATGCTCCCAAGCCTCATATAGTGTCTCCATGTCCATCTGCATAAAAGAAGTGATATCGTTGCGCATCTTAGCAGTCTTGGAAGGTGGAAAGTACTTGGCTAAGAATTTTTGGGCTAGGACATCCCAAGTTGTGATAGAACCTACAGGAAGAGAATGAAGCCAATTTCTTAGCTTTGTCCCATAAAGAGAAAGGAAATAACCTTAATCTAATAGCATCATCCGACACCCCATTAATTTTAAAAGTATCACAAAGTTCAAGAAAATTAGAAATATGGGCATTCGGATCATCATGCACGTGTCCACTGAATTGGATAGTTGATTGAATCATCTGGATCATCATCGATTTTATTTCGAAGTTGTTTGCTCGTACAGGCGGTCTCCTGATGCTCGAAGCTGCATCGGCTATAGATGGTGTGATATAATCATTTAATGGATGATGTACTGGTCGAATAGCTTCATGCTGTCCTTCAGTCGCCATATCCAATCCTAGATTGATGTCGTTAGGATCTTCAGCTGCCATGTTTCTTTCTTGTTGTAGTCTTCTAATGGTTCTTTCAATTTTTGGATCTAAAGGTAGTAAGTTACTATGTCCAGTACGTGTCATGCAATGAATAATTTTTTTTTTAAATAATAAAAATTAAAAATAAATTTTTAAAGTAAAGCTAGGATCAAAATTTTAATATTATTTTAGACACAATCCCCGGCAACGGTGCCAAAAACTTGATGCGTGCTAATTTATAGCTATGGCAAGTGCACCAGTCGATCAAGTAATAAAGTGAATGAGTAGAGTATCATCCCTAGAGGATTGAAAAATAAGTACTGAAAAGCTCTTTCCTATGCTTTATTTAGAAGATCGATTTATGAGAATAAGAAATTAAAGAATAAAATAAAATAAAAAATAATTAAAAATTTTTTTTAAGAAAATAGAGAGAGTGTAAATTATTAGGGTTTTAAACTCAAGAGCAATGGATTACTAAGGCAATCGGTTCACCAACTCAGTCAATACAATATTCAGATTTTTAGATTAATTTTATTTCATGTGACGGTGGAGTCTCCTAATTTATTCACTATCCTTTGGTCCAGGCATAGCAAAACTATTAATATTTATTAATTATCCTTTGGTCCAGGTGTAATTTAAATAAATATTAATGCATTAGGTTTTGTGAAACCCTCTAATTAAAATACGCTGCGTCCAAAGCGCACTAAAATTTTCGCATGCATATGAATTCTAATTTGATTCATAATACAAGGTATATAATCAAGAAGCATTAACATAGATGTACTTGGTCCGTAACATCTATGTTCATCAGATCAATTAGAAGATGGCCAGTAATCTAAAAGCATTAAGATCAGATTTATATACTCCTCATGAATAAAATTTAAAAATAAATCACACTGAATATTGCATCAAAAGAGTGGCTACACCTTAGCCTTAGTAAAAAAAAATTTAGTTCATGATAACAAGTTCAAAAATAGCAAATAAAATAAAAAGCATAGAGAAATTAGACTGTTTGATTGCTGAAATTGATTGTCCTGTTGCTCTTGATGTGGAGAACTTGGCGAAGAAGAAGAGGCTCCTTAATCGATGTCTTGATCGTCGAAAGAAATCAAAAAAACAAAAATCTTTTTTGATTTTCTCACAAATCACTCTTCTCTTTCTACCTCTCTCCTCTCTCTTTCTCTCTCTCTCTCTCTCTTTCTCCCTCTCTCTCTTTCTCTCTCTATCTCTCCCTCTATTTCTCTCTCTCTCTCTGATTTTTTTTTCACGACAACAGTAGGTTTTTTTATAGATGAAGAGTTTGATTTTCCCCCCAAAATCCATCAAAAATTAGGTTTAAGACTCCCAAAACAACTCAAATTAAGATCTGGATAATTCTGCCCGTTAGATGTTGATCAAACGGTCCAAAAACCACTCAAAAACCCCTTAAAATAACCCAGATCAAGTCGGATTTAATGCCAGCCGTTGGATCAACCGTTGGATCAAATCTGGGCCATTCGATCACATAGAAAGAAGGCTTCTGATCTTTAGTTTAACTGTCGGGATGAATCTCAAGCCGTTGGATCTCGATCGGGAGCTATGGATGCCGTCCATCAGCGCCTTCTTTTCGACCGTTCCGATCGAGTTTTCAGTGAAATGCCGCTCGTTGGATTAGCCAAAATTCCCTAAATTGCCCTCCATGGACCATGCGTGAGCCTCGGTGTTGCGTGGACCGCCGCATTCTTCAGCCAATCGAGCGCACTTTTGCCTGATATGAAATTTCCGAAATATCCTTCAGATGGTCCACCGTGCGCCGCAAAAAATGCTGACATCATCCTGACGTCAGCGTTGCATCGGTGGGTTGGTCTGCTGTTTCGATCGAACCAGGCCGAACCGCTGAGCCGATTTTCTGAACCGATTTGAACCGAACCAATTTTTTTTTTGAAATTCAATTTTGGGCTCGTTTGAAGTCCATTTTGCCTGAAATTTATTTCATCTAAACCAAAAAAATAAGATCTTCACATTGGTGGCCTTCTTTCCTACATAAGATTAATAAAAGTATCAATTTCTAAAGAAATAGATTAATTTATTTTATAATTTAATACTTTTATTAGTATATTTTTACCACTTATCAGAAGGGGTGTGGATATCAGAGGAAAGGCTTCTTTAGGTGTGGAAAAAATAAAATTACATTGAGGTAATTTCGTGAGAAGAGTTCTTATACTAGACATAGCACCATAAAGAGTCTCTTTTTTATCAAAAACTTTATTAATTCGACTATTGGGACTCTTGGACTTGATCTCCATGAAAAACCGTAGATCTCATCTGGTTTTGATGCCAAAAATCCATCTAGAAGGTGGAGGCATGAAAGGATAAGAAAGAGTCCATGTGCGTCTAGGACTCTTCCCTCAAGAGTTTGATTCAAATCAAACTCTATCAAAACCCAGTCTAGTCACCTCCAAAAATCATGAAATTTTGCACACCCAAATTATAACTCGTCTCCTATTACATATCCAAAAATTAGAGCAAAATAATTTTTAAGAAAATTTCTAAAATTCTCTGATCATGTGACCCTCAATTCTCTCAATTTGGTCAACTATTGACCCTAGTCCAATTGCACTAGGAATGAATTTAATTTTCATAATTAATCTAACCTAGACTTATTTTAGTCAGATGAAAATAAACTCATCCAAGATACAGGAATGAGTCAAATCAAATTTGACTCGATTGCGATGAATCAGAAAGATTATAGAAGGAGAAAGTCAGGCTCAATCGTGTGCTAGCATGATTACCTTGAACCTGATTGGATCTAATCCAAATCAATCGAACTAAGTTAGCTCAATTGATGACATCCAGACCCAAACCCTTGTTTGTGGATCTAGTTAGGTTTAGTTCCATATGGTAATGAGACATGTCATGATCTCCATCATCGATATCATCGAAATACCTTTCGATGGACCAGAACTTTTCTGATTCATACAATTAGAATGATCGATCATCAAAATCATTCTAATTGCTCCCAAAATCCACCAGTGATACCTAGCAGTATATGGTGGCAATCCATCAAAATTGAAAGTGAACCTGTCGGTGCAGCTATCTGTGTGATTGGGTTCTTCTATCTTGAGCTCCGATAGGATTAGGGTTAAGGTGAACTCGTCAA
>QRFJ01000443.1:230572-253741 GCA_006176705.1 Cocos nucifera | reverse complement strand
TTTGTTAAGATTTCTTTGAGAAACTTGGCATACCTGGGCATTTGAGTAATAGCATCTACAAAAGGAATATTAATATGTAAATTCTTTAAAATTTTGAAAAAGTTAGAAAATTTCTTATCTAGATGCTGTATTTGTCTCTCTGGGAATGGTAGTGGCGGCATGTAGGGCTTCACATTTGGATCGGCAAATTGTATACCTAGAGACCATCCATCTGCTGGTTGTTTTGGTGACTGATGAATTTTAGTTGATGGTTCCTTATTTGTAGTTGGCTCTTCAGTCTCATTCTTCTGATGTGGCTCCTCCAACTTTGTACCACTTCTTAAGGTGATAGCATTGACTTGCTCCCTTGGATTTGTCTCCGTATTGCTTGGCAAGGATCCTTGAGGTCTCTCGGAGATTATCTTAGCCATTTGACCTATTTGCATCTCCAAGTTTCGAATTGCTGCTGTTTGGTCCTGCCTAAGTTTGGCTTCCAAATTTTTTATAGTTGCTTCTTGGTTTTGCATAAATTTGACCATCAGCTCTTCCATGTTGGACTTCTTTTCAGGTACTTGGAATCCCGGGGGTGGCTGTTGTGCTGCATTTTGATTGCTCCATGAGAAATTTGGGTGCTGCCTCCACCCTTGATTGTATGTGTTGGAGTAGGGATTGTTTTGTTGCGGTCTGAAAAAATTACCAATATAATTAGCTGTATTAGTTGTTTTAGCAAAAGGATTACCTATCTGACAATTGCTCGTATCATGTCCTCCTCCACATAGGTCACAAGTAATGCTCTGAATATGCATAGCTGTTCCCTTTAAGTTGTTGACTTCGGCTCTAAAGGCTGCAATTTCAGCTAGTAAGGTTGGCACGCAATCTACTCCCTACACAGCTACTAGTCTTTTTGGCATCATACGTTCTATCTACCATTGATAGCTATTTGATGCCATCTCATGGATCAGATCGAAAGCTTCTTCCTCCATTTTTCGATTAATGGTTCCTCCTACTGCTGCATCAATCATAGAACGATTAGTAGGAGATAAACCATTATAGAAAGTTTGTACCTGAAGCCATACGGATAGTTGATGATGTGGACATCTCCTCAGTAATTCTTTGAAATGCTCCCAAGCCTCATATAGTGTCTCCATGTCCATCTGCATAAAAGAAGTGATATCGTTGCGCATCTTAGCAGTCTTGGAAGGTGGAAAGTACTTGGCTAAGAATTTTTGGGCTAGGACATCCCAAGTTGTGATAGAACCTATAGAAAGAGAATGAAGCCAACTCTTAGCTTTGTCCCGTAAAGAGAAAGGAAATAATCTTAATCTAATAGCATCATCCGACACCCCATTAATTTTAAAAGTATCGCAAAGTTTAAGAAAATTAGAAATATGGGCATTCGGATCATCATGCACGTGTCCACTGAATTGGACAGTTGATTGAATCATCTGGATCATCATCGATTTTATTTCGAAGTTGTTTGCTCGTACAGACGGTCTCCTGATGCTCGAAGCTGCATCGGCTACAGATTGTGTGATATAATCATTTAATGAACGATAAATTGGTCGAATAGCTTCATGCTGTCCTTCGGTCGCCATATCCAATGATGTCGTTAGGATCTTCAGCTGCCATGTTTCTCTCTTGTTGTAGTCTTCTAATGGTTCTTTCAATTTTTGGATCTAAAGGTAGTAAGTTACTATGTCCAGTACGTGTCATGCAATAAATAATTTTTTTTTTAAATAATAAAAATTAAAAATAAATTTTTAAAGCAAAGCTAGGATCAAAATTTCAATATTATTTTAGACACAATCTCCGGCAACGGTGCCAAAAACTTGATGCGTGCTAATTTATAGCTATGGCAAGTGCACCAGTCGATCAAGTAATAAAGTGAATGAGTAGAGTATCATCCCTAGAGGATTGAAAAATAAGTACTGAAAAGCTCTTTCCTATGCTTTATTTAGAAGATCGATTTATGAGAATAAAAAATTAAAGAAATAAAATAAAAAAATAATTAAAAGTTTTTAATTAAATAGAGAGAGTGTAAATTATTAGGATTTTAAACTTCAAGAGCAATGGATTACTAAGGCAATCGGTTCACCAACTCAGTCAATACAATATTCAGATTTTTAGATTAATTTTATTTCATGTGATGGTGGAGTCTCCTAATTTATTCACTACCCTTTGGTCCAGGCATAGCAAAACTATTAATATTTATTAATTATCCTTTGGTCCAGGTGTAATTTAAATAAATATTAATGCATTAGGTTTTGTGAAACCCTCTAATTAAAATACGCTGCGTCCAAAGCGCACTAAAATTTTCGCATGCATATGAATTCTAATTTGATTCATAATACAAGGTATATAATCAAGAAGCATTAACATAGATGTACTTGGTCCGTAACATCTATGTTCATCAGATCAATTAGAAGATGGCCAGTAATCTAAAAGCATTAAGATCAGATTTATATACTCCTCATGAATAAAATTTAAAAATAAATCACACTGAATATTGCATCAAAAGAGTGGCTACACCTTAGCCTTAGTAAAAAAAAATTTAGTTCATGATAACAAGTTCAAAAATAGTAAATAAAATAAAAAGCATAACGAAATTAGACTGTTTAATTGCTGAAATTGATTGTCTGCTGCTCTTGATGTGGAGAACTTGGCGAAGATGAAGAGGCTCCTTAATCGATGTCTTGATCGTCGAAAGAAATCAAAAAAAATCAAAAACTTTTTTTGATTTTCTTACAAATCACTCTTCTCTTTCTACCTCTCTCCTCTCTCTTTCTCTCTCTCTCTTTTTCTCCCTCTCTCTCTTTCTCCTCGTCTCTCTCTCTCTCTCTCTGATTTTTTTTTCACGACAACAGTAGGTTTTTTATAGATGAAGAATTTGATTTTCCCCAAAAATCCATCAAAAATTAGGTTTAAGACTCCTAAAGCAACTCAAACTAAGATCTGGGTAATTCTGCTCGTTAGATGTCGATCAAACGATCCAAAAATCACTCAAAAATTCCTTAAAATAACCCAGATCAAGTCGTATTTAATGCCAGCTGTTGGATCAACCATTGGATCGAATCTGGGCCGTTCGATCACGTAGAAAGAAGGCTTCTAATCTATAGTTTAACTTCGGGATGAATCTCAGTCATTAGATCTCGACCGGGAGCTACGGATGCCGTCCATCAGTGCCTTCATTTCGACCGTTCGATCGAGTTTCAGTGAATGCCGCTCGTTGGATTAGCCAAAATTCCTAAATTACCCTCGATAGACCATGCGCGAGCTCGGTGTTGCATGGACCGCCACGTTCTTCAGCCAATCGGAGCACTTTTTCTGATATGAAATGCCTGAAATATCCTCCGGATGGTCCACCATGAGCCGCAAAAAATGCTGACGTCATCCTGACGTCAGCGTTGCGTCGGTGGGTCGGTTTGCTATTTCAATCGAACCAGGCCAAACCGCTGAGTCGGTTAGAACCGAACCAATTTTTTTTTTAAAATTCAATTTTGGGCTCGTTTGAAGTCCGTTTTGCCTAAAATTTATTTCATTTGAACCAAAAAAATAAGATCTTCACATTGGTGGCCTTCTTTCCTGCATAAGATTAATAAAAATATCAATTTCTAAAGAAATAGATTAATTTATTTTATAATTTAATACTTTTATTAGTATATTTTTACCACTTATCAGAAGGGGTGTGGATATCAGAGGAAAGGCTTCTTTAGGTGTGGAAAAAATAAAATTACATTGAGGTAATTTCGTGAGAAGAGTTCTTATACTAGACATAGCACCATAAAGAGTCTCTTTTTTATCAAAAACTTTATTAATTCGACTATTGGGACTCTTGGACTTGATCTCCATGAAAAACCGTAGATCTCATCTGGTTTTGATGCCAAAAATCCATCTAGAAGGTGGAGGCATGAAAGGATAAGAAAGAGTCCATGTGCGTCTAGGACTCTTCCCTCAAGAGTTTGATTCAAATCAAACTCTATCAAAACCCAGTCTAGTCACCTCCAAAAATCATGAAATTTTGCACACCCAAATTATAACTCGTCTCCTATTACATATCCAAAAATTAGAGCAAAATAATTTTTAAGAAAATTTCTAAAATTCTCTGATCATGTGACCCTCAATTCTCTCAATTTGGTCAACTATTGACCCTAGTCCAATTGCACTAGGAATGAATTTAATTTTCATAATTAATCTAACCTAGACTTATTTTAGTCAGATGAAAATAAACTCATCCAAGATACAGGAATGAGTCAAATCAAATTTGACTCGATTGCGATGAATCAGAAAGATTATAGAAGGAGAAAGTCAGGCTCAATCGTGTGCTAGCATGATTACCTTGAACCTGATTGGATCTAAACCAAATCAATCGAACTAAGTTAGCTCAATTAATGACATTCAGACCCAAACCCTTGTTTGTGGATCTAGTTAGGTTTAGTTCCATATGGTAATGAGACATGTCATGATCTCCATCATCGATATCATCGAAATACCTTTCGATGGACCAGAATTTTTCTGATTCATACAATTAGAATGATCGATCATCAAAATCATTCTAATTGCTCCCAAATTCCACCAGTGATACCTAGCAGTATATGATGACAATCCATCAAAATTGAAAGTGAACCTGTCGGTGCAGCTATCTGTGTGATTGGGTTCTTCTATCTTGAGCTCCGATAGGATTAGGGTTAAGGTGAACTCGTCAAACCTAATATCCATCATATGAATTAATCATTCGATTCGAGTCCTATGTGAAATCCTTTATAGAAACTCTTTCTATCATCTTCACTCTGCCATGGCCATGGGCTTATAGACTCGATTTTCATGATCATCATAGAGCTACTCCTTATCTACCGAGGTAGATAGATCCCTTATTGTGCAATCCAATTCATACAATGAACGTACTATAGCCAACATACACCTCAGGATTTCGAATGGCTAAGAGATCGAGTTATGGTGTAGTCAAACTACAACACCCTCAAGATGAATTACCGATGCACCTCAGGTCAAAGAACCAGACACACTACTACAACATCGAGCTAGTCATCGACGAGAAGGTAGACTTCCTTATGAATGCTCTAGGTGGTCACGCTCAGTGTCCTCATTTTCTAATGAATACCTGTACTCTCACTCCGGTGTCTCCACATCATAGACTCAAGACTCATCTACTCAAAGAAAGCGATCGTACACCAACCTTCCGGATCAATCACCATCCTCGTGATGATCCTATGGTCGGAAGCAGTTTATGAGTTAATTATGAAAATTTATGTTTTAAATTTTTAACTCTTTAAAAATATGAATTGTTATTACCATTAACTCAAAGGATGTATCACATACACTTTAAATACACACTGTGATAAAAAATAATTCTTTTATTAATTTATAGTCAAAATTATAAAATTGCCCTTAGAAGTGTATTACAAGTATTAGCCAATCTAGCTTCTAGCGCACACATCTAACAAACTCCCACTTGACCTAAAGCCAATTGGCTATAAATCTAAGTCCCATCTTCTCAAGGTGAGCTTCGATCTTCTACTGGCCTAAAGGCTTCGTTAGTGGATCTGATGCATTGTCCGTGGAGTCGACTCTCTTGACCTCGACGTAATCCTTCTCGAAGTAATTGCGGATGAGGTGGAATCACCACTTAATGTGCTTGGATTTCTGGTGAGACCTCATCTCCTTAGCTAGGGCTATGGCGCCATTATTGTCGCAATATAGAGGGATGGCATCTGATGGCATCACTCTGAGTTCTATGGCGAACTTCTTGTACCAGAATGCCTCTTTTGTAGCTTTCGATGCAGCGATGTACTCTATTTCCATGGTAGAATCTGCTATCACAGTCTGCTTGGAACTCTTCCAGCTGACAGCACCACCATTATACACAAACATACTACCAGATGTCGACTTTCGATAATCTATATCAGACATAAAATCTGAGTCTATATAACCTTGGACCTAGAGTTCTTCATTACCAAAAATCAAAAACATATCCTTAGTCCTTCTCAAGTACTTAAGGATACATTTTACAGAAGTCCAATGCTCTTCATCTGGATTCGACTGATATCTGCTCGTGACACTCACAGCATGGGCGATATTAGGTCGTGTACATAGCATGGCGTACATGAGGCTCCCTATTGTTGAAGCATAAGGGATCTTGCTCATGCGTTCAATCTCCTCAGGTATGTTGGGACACATCTCCTTGGAGAGATGAATGCCATGTCTGAAGGGCATCAATCCCCTCTTGGAGTTTTCCATGCTAAACCTCTTTAGTACCTCCTCTATGTACATCTTCTGTGAGAGACCCAGCATCCTATTCGGTCTATCCCTATAGACCTTAATTCTTAGAATAAAGGATGCTTCTTCTAGGTCTTTCATAGAAAACTCATGGGAATATCATTCCTAATAAGGAGGATGTCATCCACGTACAGTACGAGGAAGACAACAGCACTCCTACTGATCCTTTTGAATACACGGTTCCTCCTCATTCTTAATGAATCTAAATAATTTGATCACATCATTGAAATGAGCATTCCAGCTCCGAGATGCTTAAGTCCATAGATGGACCTTTGCAGCTTGCAGACCTTATGATCAGCATCACTGGATGTGAAACCTAGCGGCTGTTCCATATAGATATCTTTCTTAAGATATCCATTTAAGAAGATCATTTTCACATCTATCTGCCATATTTCATAATCGAAATAGGCTGCAACAACAAGCAATGTGCAGATGGATTTTAGCATGGCTATTGGCGAGAAGGTATCTTGATAGTCAATGCCTTCGCGCTGACTATACCCTTTCACCACTAACCTAGCCTTGAATGTCTCCACATTTTCATCTGCACCTATCTTTCTCTTATAGATCCATTTACATCCAATAGGTATTATACCTTCAGATGGATCTACCAAGATCGAGATTTGGCTCGAGCGCATTGAGTCAATCTCTGACTTCATTGCCTCTAATCATTTCTCAGAGTCGATATCTAATATCGCCTCGTGATAGGTTTTGGGATCATCACCATGAACCTCATTTTCTGTAAGGAACATTTTCTTTACGTCCTCTAAAATAGTACCTAAGTACCTTTTAGGAGGATGAAAAATCCTTTCTAATCTACGAGGTGGAGAAGGTAGTGATTGGATTAGCTCAATTTGATTGGGTTTCATAGGATCCTTAGCTCGTTGCTCTTAGAAGACTTTCTCCTCGAGCCTAATCTGCCTTCCGATGCCACCATCTTGAATAAACTATTTTTCAAGGAAGATGACATGTCGACTCACAATCACATTATGGTCTTTTGAAATATAGAAATAATATCCTACTGACTCTTTAGGATATCTTATGAACCGAGCTCTAAAGGACCTATACTCTAACTTGTTCACCTATTGTCTCTTGACATGAGCCGGACAATCCCAAATTCTGAGGTGACTCAGACTTGGTTTCTTATCATGTCATATCTCATACGGTATGGTAGGAACGGTTTTAGAGGGAACCTTATTCAGTAAATATATAGTGGTCATTAGACTATGTCCTCAAAGAAACTTAGGAAGGTCCGTGAAGCTCATCATAGATCAGACCATATCTAATAAGATCCGATTTCTCCGTTCTGAAATCTCATTGAGTTGAGATGTTCCAGGTGCAGTCCATTGAGAGACTATGTCATTTTGCTTAAGATAGTCTAGGAATTTTCGACTAAGGTATTCACCTCCTCGATCTGATCGAAGAATCTTAATGGATTTTTTGATTTATTTTTCTACTTCATGTCTGAATTCTTTGAACTTTTCAAAAGCTTCAGATTTATGTTGCATCAAATACACATATCCGTACCGAGACAAATCATCGGTAAAGATGATGAAGTAGACAGTTGCCTCTAGCCGGCACATCAAATGGGCTGCACACATCAGTACGTACTAGGGCAAGTAGTTCTATGGCCCTTTCCCCATGTCTTACAAAAGAAAGCTTGGTAATTTTGCCATGAAGGCATGATTCATAAATCGGATATGACTTGGAAATCAACGGACTCAATAGCCCAGATTTCTCCAATTTGTTAACCCTGTCTTCCGCTATATGACCCTAGTCTAAGGTGCCATAGATACCTATTGTTTAGACTATCCCTAGGTCATTTTGATCCTATGGCATTCACGTTTTGCTTGATATTGAAAATAGAAACATCAATATGTAACTGATAGAGACCATTTATAAGGAAACCACTTGCAATTTTATTTCTTTCATAAAGAATATTATAATGATCCTTAAGAAAACTAATTACATAGCCTTCCTATGCTAAACATGAAATAGAAATCAAATTTTTGCTTGCTATAGTCACATAAAAATAGTCTCTAAGAACTAAATCTAATCCTAACGATAATTGCCGAGGGTAGATTTCCACGACTACTGTAGCAATTCTTGCTATATTCCCGATGCGTAGGATCATCTCATCATCCCTCAACCTCCTGCTATCCTCAAGACCTTGCATAGAAGTGCATAAGTGAGCATTAGAACCAGAGTCAAGCATCCAACTAGATGCAGAAGAAATCGTAGGGTTAGATTCTATAATGAGCATACCTTCAGAAGGACCTGCCTCCTTCTTGTTCTTCAGGCTAGCTAGGTACAAGGGGTAGTTCCGCTTCCAATGATCATCTGTGTTGCAGTGGAAATATTTTTCTTTATCAGCGATCTTCTTCTTCTTCGGCTCTGCCTTATTCTTCCCACCATCCATCTTCTGCTTCTTCACGGACTTCTTTCCAAAAGACTTTCTCTTGGAAGAAGTCCACTCTACAGCAAGTACTGAGCCTTTAGAATCTTTCATAGAAAGCTCAGCAGAAATCAGCATATTCATAAGTTCTGCCAAAGATTTTGTAGTTTATTAATATGGTAGTTCATGATGAACTGCCCATACGCATTAGTCAATGATTGCAGAATTATATCAATCTGCAAATTCTTATCCAACGAGACACCGAGCTTCTCAAGCTCTTCTATGTCCTTGATCATCATCAGACAATGATCTTGGACCGACTGCCCATCATGCATTTGAGCCTTAAAAAGTCTTCTAGTGACTTGATATATGGCTACGCGACTTTGTTCACCAAACAACTCTTACAGGTGAGCCAACATTTGGCGGCTAGTCTTAATGTCTTCATGTTGGTGCTGGAGCTCATCAGACATCGAGCCCAACATGTAATACATGGCTTTGTTATCATTATCCATCCACTTCTCTAGAGATGCTCTCTGATCCGCGAATGGATGGGCTAGTAAAGTGGGAGAGTTCTGTTCAATACATAAGTCAATTTCTCAAAATCCAAAATAATTTTGAAGTTCTGGAGCCAATCCTTGAAGTTGGGTCCGGTCAGTCTATAGGTGTTTAGGATACGGGCTAGTGGATTGGACGTAGATATTTTTCTGTAGAGAGTCAAGGTTTTTAATTAGATTTTGTAATTAGACTTAATCAATTTATTTAGAAATTTTATTTTTTTAAATAAATTAGGCTTCCACTATTTTCTCGGATTTCTACACTCTTTGGGCAGAGATGCAAAAATCTTTGTGATCAATTGATTTCTAGTGGATGGTGTGGTCCCACCGACTGGCTCACCATCTCACCTAACAATTATTGATGATGGATCAATCGATGAGTGGACAACTCTTATCCAATGATTCTCTAATCATGATGCACCCTAATTTGGTCTCTAATTCATGAATCTCACCATGTTCGAAATATTGAGTCCTACCCATCCTCCAACCCATAGCATCCAATGCCTAATAGACATGGTTGCGTCCTCCTGATGTAACTAAACCACTATAACCAGCCAAGAACAATCAACCCCGAAAAGGGCCCACACATCTACAATGGTGGAAGACCAATTGACTTAATCTTTTCTTAGAAAGATTCAATTTAGGTCTCTTAGACTTGACTCAGTCATAATGGTTATGACAAGCCTAGTGGCATGGGTTAGCTTGAATGTTAGCCACCTCAAATCAGAATTGGGTTGACACAAATGGCCAGGTAAGTGAGACCGATGGAAGGGATATGCCATTAACTCGATAAGAATGCATTCAGATCGAGTAGCTCCCAATTAAAAACCAATCGATCATATCTACCAAACTTACCTTAGACACCAAATTATCAAATCAGAACAAATTGGGTTAGCCTACAATCTAGGCTCGAACCGCGGAGCCAAATTAGGTCTTAATTGGATCGATTACATGTGGCTGTGAGTCGACCTTGACCTAGACTTACAACTATTGGGCTGGTCAATTCTAAGCACTTTTGATCCCACCTAACCAACTCTTGATTCGTTTTGATCAACTGCTGGACCTAATTAAGCTACTCAAGCTTGAACCCAATTTTATGAAAATATCTTAAATCTGAAAATTTTTAATTTTAGATCTAATTAATTTTATAATCTTAATTCATAATTAAGTTTGGGTTCATAAATTAAAAATATGTATCAAAATCCTAGGGTTTCAGAATCTAGGATTTTGCAGAAAATAAGTTCTGATTTTTGATTAAGAACGAAAGCGCAGCACCCCTACACGCCATAAGAACACCTCATCGAATGGAAGGAGAGGGCCTTTAAATCCTACTTTATTCTTATGATCGGACGGCCAAGGGGAACGTCTTAATCAGAAATATGATTGAAACTATAAAACTAGTTAGATCTAAATCATATATCACATATATAATTAATGATTTAACTAATACATGCTTTGCATACATCTCATGTATCATCACTAAATTAAACATAAATATTTTTCAGATCTAAAATATCATATATAACATCTGAAAAATAGATTTAAATTTGATCATATCAAAATAAAACTCTTCTAAACAATTTATAGAACTATTCTACAACTAGTCTAAACATGCATCTTTTCATATCACATATGAATAAATCAAAAATTAAAAACTTTATTTTTTATTTTTTAGATCTGATTACAACAATTATAATATCAAAAAAATAAAAATTAAATAGATTTAAAATCATATTTAATTAAATTAACAACATGATTATACTAGACTATACATAGAAGTATTCTATTTCTAGTCTAGTCATGCATCTCATACATATTAGATCTAAATAATTTAATTTTAATTTTTTAATTTTAGATCTAATCATATCTGATGTGATATCTAAAACTTTTTAATATCAGATAAATAATAAAAATAGAATTAGATCTAAAATAGATCTGAAGAACTACAACCTGGCTCTGATACCAGTTGAAGAAAAAATCTATTTTTTCGGCATAGGATCGTTCAGATCTGATTGGATCTAAAGGAATATTTAAAATTTTTTTTCTAAAATTTTAATCAGATCTAAGATTTCTTGGATCTGATCATAGAGATCTAATATTAAAAGTAAAAAAAAAATTAAATCAGATTTAATTTCAAGTACCTGATTAGGTACCTTACGATGATCTTGTTGATTTCTGAGGTTCTGGAAGGAGCCACGCACGTGCCTGGCCTCTATCAGTATCCACTCAGGCAGGATTTGAATGTCTTCTCCTCATGAATCTTTCCTCCAAAAATTAGATATGGATCTAATTTGAAAGGCCTTCAAAATGACTTCTGAGGGCAGCCTGTTCGTCTCACGAACACCGTCGCATAGATGCTGAATCTTGTGCTAAAAACCTTAGACCTTCAACTCAAATTTGTGCCTAACTTTTTAGGCATGTAGAAGAGAGGGAGAGAGAGGATAGGGGGGGCATGGATATCAAAGGAAAGGCTCCTTTGGGTGTGGAAAAAATAAAATTACATTGAGGCAATTTAATGAGAAGAGTTCTTATACGAAACATAGCGCCATAAAGAGTCGCTTTTATATCAAAAACCTTATTAATTTGACCATTGGGAATCTTAGACCTGATCCCATCTAGTTTTGATGCCAAAAATCCATCTGGAAGGTGGCGGCATGAAAGGATAAGGAAGAGTCCATGTGTATCTAGGACTCTTCCCTCAAGAGTTTGATTCAAATCAAACTCTATCAAAACCTAGTCTAGGCACCTCCAAAAATCATGAAATTTTGTACACCCAAAGTATAACTCATCCCCTATCACATATCCAAAAATTAGAGCAAAATGATTTCTAAAGAAATTTCTAAAATTCTCTGATCATGTGACCCTCAATTCTCTCAATTGGGTCAACCATTGACCCTAGTCCAATTGCACTAGGAATAAATTTAATTTTCATAATTAATCTAACCTAGACTTATTCTAGTCAGATGAAAATAAACTCATCCAAGATACAGGAATGAGTCAAATCAAATTTGACTCGATTGCGATGAGTCAGAAAGATTATAGAAGGAGAAAGTCAGGCTCAATCGTGTGCTAGCATGATTATCTTGAACTTGATTGGATCTAATCCAAATCAATCGAACTAGATTAGCTCAATTAATGACATTCAGACCCAAACCCTTGTTTGTGGATCTAGTTAGATTTAGTTCCATATGGTAATGAGACATGTCGTGATCTCCATCATCGATATCATCGAAATACCTTTCGATGGACCAGAACTTTTCTGATTCATACAATTAGAATGATCGATCATCAAAATCATTCTAATTGCTCCCAAAATCCATCAGTGATACCTAGCAGTATATGGTGGCAATCCATCAAAATTGAAAGTGAACCTGTCGGTGCAGCTATCTGTGTGATTGGGTTCTTCTATCTTGAGCCTCGACAGGATTAGGGTTAAGGTGAACTCGTCAAACCTAATATCCGTCATATGAATTAATCATTCGATTCGAATCCTATGTGAAATTCTTTATAGAAACTCTTTCCATCATCTTTACTTTGCCATGGCCATGGGCTTATGGACTCGATTCTCATGATCATCATAGAGCTATTCCTCATCTATCGAGGTAGATAAATCCCTTATTAGTGCAATCCAATTCCTACAATGAACGTACTATAGCCAACATACACCTCAGGATTCCGAATGGCTAGAAGATCGAGTTATGGTGTAGTCAAACTACAACACCCTCAAGATGAATTATCGATGCACCTCAGGTCAAAGAACCAGACACACTACTGCAACATCGAGCTAGTCATCAACGAGAAGGTAGACTTCCTTATGAATGCTTGAGGTGGTCACGCTCAGTGCCCTCATTTTCTAACGAGTACCTATACTCTTACTTCGGTGTCTCCACACCGTAGACTCAAGACTCATCTACTCAAAGAAAGCGATCGTACACCAACCTAACATGGTTAAGTTTTACCTTGGTTTGGACAAGGTTCTTCTTTTCTTAACAAAATTATTGGAGCATAAAAGAATCGTTGAAAGGGCCTCTCCTCTTCTCCTGTCTTAAACAATTGAAGGTCTTCATCCATGTCAGGATGAGGTTCTCGTCTTGTTCCTAACATGGTTGGCCTTTATCTTGTTCCCCTGTCAGGATGAGATCCTCTTTCTATTCCTAAAGGGTTGGCCTTCCTTTGTTAGGACGTGGTCCTCCTCCTATCCTTAACAAAGTTGTTGGGATATAATAAGACCGTTGAAAGGGCTTCTTCCCTCCACCTATCTTAAACAACCGAAGATCTTTATTCGTGTCGAGATGAGGTTCTCCTCTTATTTCTGACACGGTTGGCCTTTACCTTGTCCTCCTATCAGGACAAGGTCCTCCTATTCCTGACAAGATTGGCTTTTTTTTATTAGGATGAGGTTCTCCTCCTATCTCTAATAAAATTGTTGGAATACAAAAAGGTCATTGAAAGGGCCTCTTCCCTTCTATCTTAAACAACCGAAGGTCTTCATCCATGTCAGGATGAGGTTCTCATCCGGTTTCTGACACGATTGGCCTTTATCTTGTCCCTCTGCCAGAATGAGGTCCTCCTCCTGTTCCTAGTAGGATTGGCCTTCTTCTGTTAGGACGAGGTCCTCCTCCTATCCCTAGCAAAGTTGTAGGGGCATAAAAGGACCATTGAAGAAGTCTCTCCCCTCCTTCTATCTTAAGCAATCGGAGGTCTTCATCCATGTCAAGTTGAGGTTCTCCTCCTATTCTTGACATAGTTGGCTTTTACCTTATCCTCCTATTAGGACGTGATCTTTCTCCTATTTCTGACAGGATTAGCCTTTCTTGTTAGGACGAGTTCCTCCTCCTATTCCTAATAAAGTTGTTAGGGCACAAAAGGACCATTGAAAGAATTTCTCTCCTCCTGTCTTAAATAATCAGAGGTCTTCATCCGTGTCATGACGAGATTCTCCTCCTTCTCCTGACACAGTTGACCTTTACCTTGTCCCTCTGTTAAGATGAGGTCCTCATGTTTCTGACAGGGTTGGCCTTTGTTAGGGCGAGGTTCTCCTCCTATCCCAAACAAAGTTGTTGGGGCACAAAAGGGCCATTGAAAGGGCTTCTCCCCTCCTCCTATCTTAAACAACTAGAGGTCTTCATTCATGTCAAGATGAGGTGCTCCTCCTGTTCCTGACATGATTGGCCTTTACCTTGTCCCCTTATTAAGATGAGGTTCTCCTTCTATTTCTGACAAGGTTGACCTTTCTCTGTTAGGATGAGATCCTCCTATCTCTAATGAAGTTGTTGGAACATTAAAGGACCGTTGAAAGGATCTCTTCCCTCCTGTCTTAAACAATCAGAGATCTTCATTCATGTTAAGATGAGGTTCTTTTGTTCCTGACACAGTTGGCCTTTACCTTATCCTCTTGTCAAGATGAGGTCCTCCTCTTATTCGTGACAGGCTTGGCCTTCATTTGTTAGGACGACGTTCTCCTCCTGTCCCTAACAAAGTTGTTTAGTACAAAAGGACCGTTGAAAGAGTCTCTTTCCTCCTCCTATCTTAAACAATCAAAAGTCTTCATCCGTGTCAAGACGAGGTTCTCCTCCTGCTCTTGACATGATTGATCTTTATCTTATCCTTATCTTATCCTCCTTCTATTTCTGGCAAGGTTGGCCTTCCTTTGTTAGGACGAGGTGAAGGGAATCCTGATTTCCCTGACCAGGTTCGTTCAGATCTGATCAGATCAAGAGATATATTTTAAAATTTTTCTCTTAGATCTGCGTCAGATCAGGGATACTTCAGATCTGATTCTTATTTATTTAATAAAAATTAAATGAAAAGGATAAATTAAATCACATTCAATTTACCTGAATAGGGTAATCCTATTACCCTGTTGATGATCCTGTTTGCAGCGGAAGGTTCTGGATCAAGCCACGCAAGCGCCTGGCCTCTACCGGTATCCACTCGGGCTGGATCTGGAGATCCTCTTCTTCTCTATCACGCCTCCAAAAATCAGATCTGGATCTGATCTGGAGGATCTTCAAAACTCCTTTTGAAGATCTGCAGTCGTTCTTCGCAGCAGCGCAGCCTTCTTGCTTTTGATCTCCTTTTCTTGATCTAAATCGCACCAATCCAAATCCAAAACACTTTTGGACGTGGAGAGCAAGGGGAGAAGAGAGTATGGCATGGAGAAAGGGGAGAGAGGCAGCCTTGGGGCGTGGGAAGATTGCTTCTTGATTATTTTTTCACTTGGGCGCTGGGTCTCTTATATAGACTAAGCGTGATCCAAGTCATCTTCCTCCCAACCAATCACAACCCTTTGTGAAATCAGATCTAAATCTGATTGGTGGGAATAGAGTCCCCTGGATTCCTACCTTAGAGAGTGCCTAAGGACCAGTCAAACTTGGATTCTTAGAAGAACTCTCAATTGGAATCCTAAAAAGGGAGATGGAGTCCTTGTCCAACAAGGACTCCTAGGCGCCTCCAACTTGGGCTCACGCCTACCCTTGGCGTGCGCCCTTCTCCTTGCCAGGTTCTGGCAGGGGGACAAGGCCCCCACCAGCTCTCCAATAGGTGCATGACATGTGGTCAAAAGTCAAAGTGGTCAATGGTCAACGTTTGACCAGTCAAAGGTAGACTTTTGACCAAAGTCAAAGAACAAGAAATGGCAGGTGACCAAAAATGGCAGGTAATGTCTTACAAAATAAGACAACCTATTCTGACTTGGACAACCTCCAGTCAGACCATATGAAGGCCTCTGATTGAGCACAAACTCCTTTGGCTCAGACAGGACAACTTATTTATGATAGTAAAAGAAGAACGTTAGGTTCAATCGAGTGCTAGCACGATTTCCTTGAACCTAATTGAATCTCATTCAGATCAATTGAACTAGATCAGTTCAATTGATGATCACCAGATTCAAACCCTTGTTTGTGTGACCCAGTTAGGTTCAGTTCTGTATGGTAATGGGATATGTCATGATCTCTATCATCGACATCATCGAAACTCCTTTCGATGGATCAGAACTCTTCTGATTCGAACAGCTAGAATGATCGATCATCTAAATCATTCTAATTGCTCCCAAAATCCACCAGTGACACCTAGCAGTATATGGTGGCAACCCATCAGAGCTGAATGCGAACCTCTTGGTGCAGCTACCTGTGTGATTCAAGTTCTTCTATCTTGAGCCCCGATCAGATTAGGGTTAAGGTGAACTCGTCAAACCCTAGTCTCTGTCATATGATGTAATCATTCGATTCGAGTCCAATGTGAAAATCTAAATAGAAACTCTTTCTATTATTTCACTCTGCCATGGCCATGGGCTTCTGGACTTGATTCTCATGATCATCATAGGGCTGCTCCTCTACCACCGAGGTAGATAGATTCCATCTTGATGCAATCCAGTTCCTACAATGAACATGCTATAGCCAACATACACCTCAGGGTTCCATATGGCTAGGAGACCGAGTAATGGTGTAGTCAAACTATAACACCCTCAAGGTGAACTGCCGATGCATCCTCAGGTCAAAGAACCAGACACACTACTGCAGCATCGAGTCAGTCATTGACGAGAAGGTAGACTCCCTAATGACTACTCGAGGTGGTCACGCTCAGTGCCCTCGTTCTCTAACGAGTACCTGTACTCTCGCTCCGGTGTCTCCACACCGTAGACTCAAGACTCATCTACTAAAGAGAAGCGATTGTACACCAACCTTCCGGATCAATCACCATCCTCGTGATGATCCTATGGTCGGGAGCATTTTATGAGTTAATAATGATTATTCATGTCTTAAATTTTCAACTCTTGAAAATATGAATTATCATTACCATTAACTCAAAGGATGTATCACAGACACTAAATACACATATGTGATAGAAAATAACCCATTTTATTAATTATAGTCAAAATTATAATTTTGCCCCTAGAAGTGTATTACAAGTGTCAGCCAATTCTGGCTTCTAGGGCACATATATCTAACAATCTCCCACTTGTCCTAAAGCCAATTGGCTACAAGTCTAAGTCCCATCTTCTCAAGGTGGGCTTCGATCTTCTGCTGGCCCAACGGCTTTGTAAGTGGGTCTGCCACATTATCTGTGGAGTTGACTCTCTTGACCTCGACATAACCCTTCTCGAGGTAATCGCGGATGAGGTGGTATCGCCGCTCAATATGCTTGGATTTCTGGTGAGACCTCGGCTCCTTAGCAAGGGCTATGGCGCCATTGTTGTCGCAGTATAGAGGAATGGCATCTGATGGCATTACTCCAATTTCTGCAGCAAACTTCTTGTACCAGAATGCTTCCTTTGCAGCCTCTGATGCAGCGATATATTCTGCTTCCATGGTGGAATCTGCTATCACAGTTTGCTTGGAACTCTTCCAGCTGACAGCACCACCATTGCACACAAACAGACTTCCAGATGTCGACTTTCGATCATCTATATCAGACATGAAATCCGAGTCTGTGTATCCCTGGACTTGGAGTTCTCCATTACCAAAGACCAACATCATATCCTTAGTTCTTCTCAAGTACTTAAGGATACATTTCACAGAAGTCCAGTGTTCTTCACCTGGATTTGACTGATATCTGCTTGTGACACTCACAGCATGGGCTATATCAGGTCGTGTACATAGCATGGCATACATGAGGCTCCCTATTGCAGAAGCATAAGGGATCTTGCTCATGCGTTCTATTTCCTCAGGTGTGCTGGGGCACATCTTCTTGGAAAGATGAATACCATGTCTGAAGGGTATTAATCCCCTCTTAGAGTTTTCCATACTAAACCTCTTTAGTACTTTCCTCTATGTACATCTTCTGTGAAAGTCCTAGCATCCTATTCGGTCTATCCCTATAGACCTTAATTCCTAGAATAAAGGATGCTTCACCTAGGTCTTTCATGGAGAATTCCTTGGACAACCACATCTTGACTGATGTCAACATGGGAATATCATTCCCAATAAGGAGGATGTCATCCACGTACAATACGAGGAAGACAACAGCGCTCCCACTGACCCTTTTTGAAAACACATGGTTCCTCTTCATTTTTGATGAAACCAAACTTTTTGATCACATCATTGAAACGAGTGTTCCAGCTCCGAGATGCTTGCTTAAGTCCATATATGGACCTTTGCAGCTTGCAAACCTTGTGATCAGTATCACTGGATGTGAAACCTAGCGGCTGTTCCATATAGATATCTTCCTCAAGATATCCATTTAGGAATGCCGTTTTCACGTCCATTTGCCATATTTCATAATCGAAATAGGCTGCAACAGGCAAGCAATGTGCGGATGGATTTTAGCATAGCCACTGGGGAAAAGGTATCCTGATAGTCAATGCCTTCGCGTTGACTATAACCTTTTGCCACTAGTCTAGCCTTGAATGTCTCCACATTCCCATCTGCACCAATCTTTCTCTTGAAGATCCATTTACATCCCAATAGGTACTATACCTTCTGGTGGATCTACCAAGGTCCAGACTTGGTTTGAGTGCATCGAGTCAATTTCTGACTGCATTGCCTCTAGCCATTTCTCGGAGTCGATATCTGATATCGCCTCATTGTAGGTTTTGGGATCATCACCATGAGCACCATTACCTACGAGGAACATTTCCTCTACTTCCTCTGAAATAATACCTAAGTATCTTTCAGGGGGACGGGAAAACTCTTTCCGATCTACGAGGTGGAGGAGGTAGTGTTCTTATTGGCTCAACCTGATTTGGTTCCACTTGGTCCTTAGCTCGTTCCACTTGTGAGACTTTCTCATCAAGCTTGATCTATTTTCCAATGCCGCTATCTTGAATAAACTATTTTTCAAGAAAGATGGCATGTCGACTCACAATCACATTGTGGTCTTCTGGAATGTAGAAATAGTATCCTAATGACTCTTTAGGATATCCTATGAATCGAGCTCTAAAGGACCTAAACTCTAACTTGTCCGCTTGTTGTCTTTTGACATGAGCCGGACAACCCCAAATTCTGAGATGACTCAGACTTGGTTTCTTACCGTGCCATATCTCATACGGTGTGGTAGGAACGGTTTTAGAGGGAACCCTATTCAGTAGATAGATTGAAGTTAACAATGAGTGTCCCCAAAGAAAATCAGGGAGGTCTGTGAAGCTCATCATGGATCGAACCATATCCAATAGAGTCCGATTTCTCCGTTCTGAAACCCCGTTGAGTTGAGGTGTTCCTGGTGGAGTCCATTGAGAGACTATGCCATTTTCCTTAAGATAGTCTAGGAATTCCCGGCTAAGGTATTCACCTCCTCGATCTGATCGAAGAACCTTAATGGGTTTTCCAGTTTGTTTTTCTACTTCATGTCTGAATTCTTTGAACTTTTCAAAAGCTTCAGACTTGTGTCTCATAAGATACACATACCCATACCTAGACAGATCATCGGTAAAGGTAATGAAGTAGACAAAATTGCCTCTAGCCGGCACATCAAATGGGCCGCACACATCAGTATGTACTAGGGCAAGGAGATCTGTGGCCCTCTCCCCATGTCCAACAAAAGGGAGTTTAGTCATTTTGCCTTGAAGACAAGATTCACAAGTTGGATATGACTCGGAAGTCAATGGACTCAATAGCCCATTTTTCTCCAATTTGTTGATCCTATCTTCTGCTATATGACCTAATCTCAGGTGCCATAGATATCTGTCGTTTGGACTATCCCTAGGTCGTTTGGCATTCACGTTTTGCTCGATAGTTAGAACAGGTACATCAATATGTAGCTGATAAAGACCATTAATAAGGAAACCATTTGCAATTTTATTTCTTTCATAAAGAATGTTACAATGGTCCTTAAAGAAGGTGATCACATAACCTTCTTGTGCTAAGCATGAAACAGAAATCAAATTCCTGCTAGCTGCAGGCACAAAATAACAGTCTTTCAAAACTAAGTCTAAACCAGATGGTAATCGAAGAGGGTATGTTCCCACGGCTACTGCAGCAACTCTTGCTCCATTACCGACGCGTAGGATCATGTCTCCATCCCTCAGCCTCCTGCTATCCTCAAGACCCTGCATAGAAGTGCACAGATGAGCACTAGAACCAGAGTCAAGCACCCAACTGGATGCAGAAGAAACCGTAAGGTTAGACTCAATAACGAGCATACCTCCAGAAGGACCTTCCTTCTTGTTCTTCAGGGTGGCCAGGTAAGTAGGGCAGTTCCGCTTCCAATGGCCGTCGCTGTTGCAATGGAAACACTTTCCTTTGCCATCGGCCTTTTTCTTCGGCTTCTGCCTTCTTCTTCTTTGATCCTTCCACCTTTTGCTTTTTCACAGACTTCTTTTTCTTTCCATAAGACTTTCTTTTGGAAGAAGTCCGTTCCATAGCAAGAACTGAGCCTTTAGAACCTTTCATAGAAAGCTCAGCGGTAACCAGCATATTCATTAATTCGGCCAAGGAATTCTGAAGTTTATGCATGTGGTAATTCATGATGAATTGCCCATATGCATCAGTCAAGGATTGCAGAATAATATCGTTCTGCAGGTCCAAGTCCAACTTCACACCGAGCTTCTCAAGCTCTTCCATGTCCTTGATCATTGTCAGACAGTGATCTTGGACTGACTGCCCATCACGCATCTTAGCCTTAAAAAGTCATTTCGTGACTTGATATTTGGCTGCGCGACTCTGTTCACCAAACATCTCCTGCAGGTGAGCCAACATTTGGCGAGCAGTCCCGATATCCTCATGTTGGCGCTGGAGCTCATCAGACATCGAGCCCAACATGTAATATCTGGCCTTATTATCTTCGTCTATCCATTTTTCCAGAGACGCTCTCTGTTCAATGGATGGACGGGCTGGTAAGGTGGGAGGGTCCTGGTCCAAAACATGGGTTAACTTCTCAGAACCCAAAACAATTTTGTAGTTCCTGAGCCAATCTTTATAATTGGGTCCAGTCAGTCTATGTGTGTCCAGGATACGTGCCAATGGGTTGGACGCAGACATTTTCCTGTAGAGAGTCAAAGATTCTAGTTAGATACTGTAATTTTGACTTGACCAATTTGTTTAGGGATTTTATTTTTAAACAAATTAGCTCCCACTATTTTCTCGGATCCCTACACTCCCTCTGTAGAGATGCGAAAAATCTCCACGATTAATGATTTCTAGTGGGTGGTGCGGTCTCACCAACTGACTCATCACCTCACCTAACAGTTATTGGTGATGGGTTAGCCAATGAGTGAACAACTCTTGTTCAATGATTCTCTAATCATGGTGCACCCAAACTTGGTCTCTAATTCATGAATCTCACCGTATCCGGAAATATTGATCCACTCCTTAGTTAAGTCAGACCCACCATTTGCATAGACTGGGTTCCTAATTGAGTCTCTCACCGTATCCGAAATATTGAGCCCAACTCATCCTCCAGCCCATAGCATCCAATGCCTAATAGACATGGTTGCGTCTTCCCGGTGCAACTGAGCCACTGTATCCAGCCGAGAACAATCAACCCCGGGAAGGGCCCGCACATCTACAATGGTGGAAGACCTCAGACTTAATCTTTTCTTAGGGAGAATTGATTCAGGTCTCATTAAACTAGACTTGGCTTAGTCATAACAATTATGACTAACCTAGTGGCATGGGTTAGCTCGGATTATTGACCACCTCAGATCAGAACTGTGTCAACAGATATGGCCAGGTAAGTGAGACCGGTGGAAGGAATATGCCATTAACTCGTACAAGAACGCATTCAGGTCGAGTAGCTTCCAATTAAAAACCAGTCGGTCGTATGTGCCAAACTTACCTTAGACACCAAATTGTTGAGTCCAGAACCAATTGGGTTAGCCTACAATCCAGACTCTAACCTCTGAGCCTAATTAGGTCTTGCTTGATCGTGACTCGATCTTGACCCAGACTTAATCCTATTAGGCTGGTCAATTTAAGCATTGTTGATCCCATCTAACCAACTCTTGATTCGGTTTGATCAACCGCTTAGACCTAATTGAGCTACCCAAGCCCGAACCCAGTATTATGAATATGTCTTAGATCTGAAAATTCTCAATTTTAGACCTAATTAATATTCCATAAACTTAATTCTTAATTAAGTAGGGTTCATAAACAAAATATGCACAATAAATCCTAGGGTTTCAGGATCTAGGGTTTTGCAGAAAGTAAGTTTTGGGTTTCTGATTAAGGACGAACACGCAGCACCCCTACACATCATAAGAACACCCCATCGAATGGGAAGAGAGGGCCTTTAAACCCTTCTTCGTTCTTATGACCGGACGGCCAAGAGGAACGCCTTAATCAGGAACATTCAATACTAATACAAAAACAGTATCAGATCTATATCATATATCTCATATACAAAGTAGATCTAATCATGGCATATTTTGCATACATCTCATGTATCAAAATCATGCATGTTTTCAGATCTAAATTATCTCATAATAATCTAAAAAATTAGATTTAAATTGATCTAATCAAAATAAATTCTAATCTAGACAATTATGTAGAACTATTCTACAACTAGTCTAGACATGCATCAATCATATCTCATATGATATTTAAAATTAAATAATTTTTATTTGCTATTTTTTAGATGTTATTATAACACTTATAATATCAAAAAATAGTAAATAAAAGGATCTAAAATATGATTTAATCAGATTAAATCAAAACATGCAAGACTATTCTATAGAACTATTCTATTCTAGAACTAGTCATGCATATCTTCTAATCTTAGATCCAAATCATTTAATTTTAATTTTTTCTGATTTCAGATCTGATCACATCTCATGTGACATCTGAAATCAATTATTTTTAATTAAAATAAATTTAAAATCAGATCTAAATATTTTTAGAACCATGGCTCTGATACCAGTTGAAGGGAAAATCCTGATTTCCCGGTCCAGGTTCGTTCAGATCTGATCAGATCAAGAGATATATTTCAAAAATTTTTCTCTTTGATCTATATCAGATCTAGATATTTTAGATCTGAATTCTTATTATTTTAATAAATAAAATAAAATAAGATAAATTAAAT